>CAAE01014531.1:313461-325308 GCA_000180735.1 Tetraodon nigroviridis | reverse complement strand
AATTCCCACTGACTTCAGCCGCTGCGTTTCCCGTTTGGCTGACGGTTGGACTGGTTTGTGGCATCACGTTTGTTGTGCTGCTTCTCCTCTTTCCTGGCCTCTTATGCTAAATCAAAAAGTGAGTATTATTTCCCTAATTAGCTCCAAAAAAATCAAAGATTAACCCAATCTAAAGAACATTTTTTGGGTTTTTTTTGCAGAGATGTGCACTGCAAGGTTGGGAACAACAGTTTTTTTCTCAATATAGTTTAATTTGCATCAACATTTTGGAGTTGACGTGTGATTTTTTTGGCCCATCAGGTCCCCAAACACTCATCAAAGCTCAACTACAGACCCCCAACACAACCAGGGGACCACGTGCCACCCAGAGACTCCTCCTCCAAATGGTCAGAGCACTTTCACATGCTTTGATCTTTGGCTCAAAGAAATAACCTCATATGCAAGAACCTGTCAAATAAAGGGTCTGTGTTTCAGATGAGTCCTCAGAAGTTATGTATTCTCTGGTTGTTCTCAAAAAAGCTACTGAGGGGGGTGAGTAAGTTCTCAGGTGGTTCTGCAGAGCTGTGATGCTTTAAAGACGCACTTCTGCTTCTGACAGGGCCGATTCAAAGGGCCGAAGACAGCGCGGTTTATTTAAACCTGGTGCTCCAGCCGACAGCAGGTAACATCACACACACACACACACACACACACACACACACACACACACACACACACACACACACACACACACACACACACACACACACACACACAGACTGAATAACACTAGTAATTATTAAAATACACAAGAGAAAACCCTTTCTGATGAAAGCAACCATCTCTTTATAGAGAAACTGCAGCCTGCAGAGGAGGACATGACTGTTTATGCCGAAGTGAGGAAGAACCTCTAACCATCCATGGAAAAGGGAACATGCATGATGAGGTTGAGCTTTTGTAAAAAAGTGTCTTAATCACAGTTTAAATGTGAGTCAACGAACCAAGTTGGAACAACGATTATATTGTTTTTGTCTCCCCCCTGCCGGTGAACACTGGTACAGCCTTTACAGAACGACCACATTTGTACCAATGTATTTTTTTGTTTTCTTTTAAATATGTATGCCTTTTTTGCTGTCTCTGCATTTTCTACAAGAGGAAACTGACTGGATGTGGAGATTATGGAAAATGTTTCACACATTAAAATGAATTCTGTGCTGCAGTGGTTGTTGTGTCGAACCCCAGTTTACTGAACACAAGAGGCTCTCCAAGCCAGCGGTGGCAACCGCACGCAAAAAGGATGGTGGGTGCTTCTGTGAGACATACGACATACGAGCATGTAGATGAGGTTACGTCTGCCCTCCAACTAGGATCAGCTGGTAGAAAAACAACTTAAAGTGAAAAATGAGTTGAGATGACATTTTCTATTCTGTTATCAAGTATTCTGAAAGGTGAATACAGACGCTTGTCTGTTCTGTTTGTCATCAGCACCAACGATGGATCAAACTAGTCAGTTCCACAGAGATGGCGACCGTGTCCCTCCTGCACTCGCTCGTTTCCGACGTCCCCGCCCTTGTGTCCTGATCTAGGCGCTGTTTAAAAATGGATCAAATCCTGAACAAACTTATCTGAATGAAAAGCGCTGCTTTGGTCAACGTTTCCTGACACGGATGATCAAAATTGAATGTGTGGAGTTTCTAAAGTGAACAAACACTGACACACAACACTGACATTTTTAGGGTCTTGTGGTTCATGTGTTTCCTGTGGTTGAGAACTGTCACAGCACAGTCCGTCCTTCCCTCTCTGATCTATCACTCTTCCTCCTCTCACAGACATGGCCGGAGGGTGCGTTCGCTGTCTGAGCCCCTTGGTCGCTCACATTTCCCTGCTGGTTTTTGTTCTCTGCACCTCAGGTAAGTTTGGCTGTCGCTGTTATTAAAACCTGTGAGCGTGTGTGTGCGTGTGTGTGTGTGTGGTAATCTGGGTTGCTGTGTTTCAGATGCAGAAGTGTCCAACTGTCCCCGTCAGGGTGTCCTCTGTAAGAATGTTGGGGAGAACGTGGAGCTTTCATGTTTCCAGGGTGGAGACGTCTTTGATATAACATGGAAATATAACGGCGCTACAGTTGCTGATTCTGATGGCCTTCAGCCTTCCTCCCGTGGGCTGTTCCAGGACAGATTGTCCCTGAACCTCACAACCTTCAGTTTGACGGTGATGAATCTGAAACTTAATGATTCTGGTCAGTTTAGTTTTGTTGCATCTGTCACTGGAGATCCACCAAAACAACTGGAAACGGTCTCCTTCAGCCTGCAGGTCGTTGGTGAGACCCTTCTGATGGTCTCCACTGAGCTCCTCTCCTCCAGCTCTCACTCTAAACCCAACTTTCCCTCATTCTTGTGCTCTTAAACTCCTCCACAGAGGTCCTGACAGCCGCGGTGACGTCTACCTCCACCTGGAACGCCCCTGAACGCCTCCTGCACTGTTGTCCTTGAATGCAGCTCAGGAGCCTCCGGGGGGCTCTGGTACAGATGGAGCGTGAGGAACCGAACCACGACTGGCCCCAGGTTAACCTACATCATTGGGGAGGAGGACGGAGACACCGTCTTCACCTGCACCGTCAGCAACTCTGCTAGCGAGGCGTCAGCGTCCAAAGTGTTGACGTGCAGAAACAGGACAGAAAAAGACGAAGAGACAGCAGAAGAGACGGAGGAGACCGGTGAGTTTAGAGAAGTTTGATGGTTGCCAGATGGAGCTGAGAAAAGCATCAGCCACAGAGAGGACTGGTCTAGTTGTGGTCAAACTGCTCTTCCTGCACCAGTCTGACACCAGTCTGGTGGTCACATGATCCTTTCTATGGTTGCAGACTTTGCCAAGGTGGTCTTGTTGGTGCGAGTGATCCTGTTTTGTGTGATAACTGTGGCTGGACTAGCCACGCTTGTTCATTACAGAAGGCGTCGACAAGGTGAGACACCAGCAGCAGCCGTCACCATGCGATGCCGCCACTAAAAGAACAGTTTCATTCTCCAGAGGCAAAGAAAGAACCCGTGCAGGAGGAGCCAGAACACCAAGGTTCCTCCACGAGTTCCAGCTGACACAGGAAAAGAACCCAGAGCAGCTCCAGAACTGCAGGCTTCACTCACCTCCGTTCAGGTCAGCGTTCATCCTCCAGCAAGAAGGAAAAACCCTCCAACAGCCCCAAAACTCCAGGAGAAACGGAGGAAATGCAGCTTGGATCCTGAAGGTGCCACCAGCAGTCAGACATGAAGGTCAGGTGTTGGAGCACACCTGGTTCTGCAGCCGGACTCTGAGCTGGAACGCAACAAATCCACACGTCAGTGACTCAATAAAGACATTACTGAGTGAAAATGGTACAAAATGAAGGTTTTAAAGCGGCTGCGTGAAGGCTGAGTGTTCAGTGAGCTGAGATGCTGAGACAGGAGCTTCAGCGACGGAAGAGGAACCACTGCTGCTCTTTGTCTCTCTCTGGCGGCGATGGCTGCTACAGCTCATTAGGAAACGTGAAGAGGGAAAGATTCTCTCCATATTTAGGATGAGTGTAGGATGGCAGATCACTTCAATAAAGGTTAAAGATGCAGATTCAGGTCTGATTGTGACTGCTGCACCTGGGGCAGATGCTTGTGTCAAGCAGCATCAGACACTTGTGGTTTTGCTCCTCGGTCATAAATTGAAGTGCATCATAAGTAAACGTCTTCAATAGGAAGACTGTGGACTGACTGTTTCATGACTTCTGGTGCTAAGTCAGGTTTTTGCGCCTGTGTTCTCTCTTTCTACCACTCAGTGGAGCCACCTCAACTGAACTGGTCCAAGTCAGACGCTGCAAATCATTTCCCACCTTCTGATCTGGGAAAAAAAAAACCTTCGACGTCACAAGTAAGCGTCAGCTCCAGCTAAAACCCCGAGCTGACTGGCTTTGACAGCACACTGGCGACCAGAAATGCTGCCGCAGGCCTCACGAGGGGTTCTCCAGCGGTTCCTGTTCACGCAGGGTTGCCTAATTTCCGCACGCTTGTTGAGAGTCAGCGTGTAATTTTGCAACATTATCAGCCACTTGCTCCTGAAATGTCATTTAGTTTCCAAAGGCTACAACCTCTGATTTGACCTGACAACTTGTCGGGCTGAGACGAGCTGGGTCTGGGTGAGGCAGTCCTGAAAGCGTGACCGAAGACCTGGGTGTCGCCGCAGAAGCGAACTGGTCTATTTTGGGTCTGTTCCTTTTCTCACTCACTGGGGCAAGTTTGTTGGCAGACTCGGCATCAGTTCCTCTTCAGTTCTTCAGAGGAGCTCTTGAATTCTGAGAAAACCGTTTTTGGGTTTTTTTTTCCTTTTTTTCAGCCAGCCCAGAAGAAGCAGGCTTCTCACCAGCAGCCTGCTCTGGTGTGAACGGGCCAAAAACCGTTAACACAAGCCTCAAAAACCAAGCATGGGCGAGCCATCGTGCTGACATGTCAGCACATCGTCAGCTTTGGCTCCAAAGTCGTGGATTCTTCTGCAGAAACACCTCCGCTAGCTGCTAAAGCAAGGCAACGAGCAGCAATTAGAAATAGAAGCTAGGTGGAAACAAACGCCGCTTCCACAGAAGACGCGCGTGATGTTTCACCTCACGGGGCCCACGCAGAGAAAAGACTGCTGCTGCTCTTCAAGCACGCCTGCTAAAAGATGAAACTTAGGGACGCTCACGTCCGAGGCAGCCACCAAAGCAGCCGGAGACAATGAACAGGCATCTACAGGCTGTTTCAGAGGTGGTTCATGTGGCTCGGGCAGGTTTCAGACGACCATACTGCTTCCTCTGCTGGCTGATTACCAGGAAGACACGTCCCCTCCTGTCAAAGCTCAGCGCACCAGTTTCCTCTTCTGGCCCTCGTTCTTCCTGTGCCTCCAGACATGGCTGGCGTTTGCGCGTGCTGTCCGAGTTACTTGGTCTCTCTGGTTTCTGCGCTGGTTCTCCTTCTCTGCTTCATTGGTAAGTTTGCGTTTCTCTGCCATTCTGAAGGCGCGAGCGTGGAATTTGTAGGAAGGGACCACACCTACAGATGAGGACGAGGACCAGTCCTCCCCAACCCTAACCTGAACCCTAACCTGAACCCTCACTGAACCAGAACTTAGAACTGCAGCACCGCATTCTGAAACCTTGATCTGGTGGTGAAGACGCATGTTAATGTCATTTCCACCCCTGTCAACGCTTCAGCCATTTTTGTGTCAGCAGATTTGCTGCTGCTTTTGTTCGGTCGCCGCAGCCACCTGTGACACTTTAGCGCTAGCCCTGGTCTACGACAGCAACCCAGATAGCAAACCTTTGAGAAGAGCCCCGGATTTATTTAAGAGGGTCAAAATCTGTGCAGCATCGTCAAATTTAGCCTCGAATTTTGACGGTTGACCTTTGGGTGAAGGCAGCAGCGCCGACCAGGAGCTAACTGAGCTGTTTGTTCCACCTTTGAGGTTTGTGGTTTGGGTTTTTTCCTTTCAAAGCTGCAACAGCTACTTCATAAAATGAATCGTACAACTGTAACACTGAGTTTAGCCGCCCAAAGTTGGAGCCTCGGTCAGATTCAAGGTCAGGCTGGATAACCGACATCAGTGGAAGGAAGAGAGAAGGTGGTGTTGCAACACTCATGAGTGTGTTGCTGTGTTTCAGGTGCAGAAGTGTCCAACTGTCCCCGTCAGGGTGTCCTCTATAAGAATATTGGGGAGAACGTGGAGCTTTCATGTTTCCAGGGTGGAGACGTCTTTGATATAACATGGAAATATAACGGCGCTACAGTTGCTGATTCTGATGGCCTTCGGCCTTCCTCCCGTGGGCTGTTCCAGGACAGATTGTCCCTGAACCTCATAACCTTCAGTTTGACAGTGGAGAATCTGAAACTTACTGATTCTGGTCAGTTTAGTTTTGTTGCATCTGTCACTGGAGATCCACCAAAACAACTGGAAACGGTCTCCTTCAGCCTGCAGGTCATTGGTAAGACGCTTCTGATGGTCTCCACTGAGCTCCTCTCCTCCAGCTCTCACTCTAAACCCAACTCTCCCTCACTCTTGTGCTCTTAAACACCTCCACAGAGGTCCTGACAGCCGCGGTGACGTCTACCTCCACCTGGAACGCCCTGAACGCCTCCTGCACTGTTGTCCTTGAATGCAGCTCAGGAGCCTCCGGGGGGCTCTGGTACAGATGGAGCGTGAGGAACCGAACCACGACTGGCCCCAGGTTAACCTACATCATTGGGGAGGAGGACGGAGACACCGTCTTCACCTGCACCGTCAACAACTCTGCTAGCGAGGCGTCAGCGTCCAAAGTGTTGACGTGCAGCAACCGGACAGAAAAAGACGAGAAGACAGCAGAAGAGACGGAGGAAACCGGTGAGTTCAGAGAAGTTTGATGGTTGCCAGATGGAGCTGAGAAAAGCATCAGCCACAGAGAGGACTGGTCTAGTTGTGGTCAAACTGCTCTTCGTGTCAGGAAGTCTGATTCACCAACTTCTTCTGGTGCAGATGCTCTCTTTCTATGGTTGCAGGCTTTGCCAAGGTGGTCTTGTTGGTGCGAGTGATCCTGTTTTGTGTGATAACTGTGGCTGGACTAGCCACGCTTGTTCATTACAGAAGGCGTCGACAAGGTGAGACACCAGCAGCAGCTGTCACCTATGGCGATGCCGCCACTAAAAGAACAGTTTCATTCTCCAGAGGCAAAGAAAGAACCCGTGCAGGAGGAGCCAGAACACCAAGGTTCCTCCACGAGTTCCAGCTGACACAGGAAAAGAACCCAGAGCAGCTCCAGAACTGCAGGCTTCACTCACCTCCGTTCAGGTCAGCGTTCATCCTCCAGCAAGAAGGAAAAACCCTCCAACAGCCCCAAAACTCCAGGAGAAACGGAGGAAATGCAGCTTGGATCCTGAAGGTGCCACCAGCAGTCAGACATGAAGGTCAGGTGTTGGAGCACACCTGGTTCTGCAGCCGGACTCTGAGCTGGAACGCAACAAATCCACACGTCAGTGACTCAATAAAGACATTCCTGAGTTTACAAAACGGTGAAAATGGTACAAAATGAAGGTTTTAAAGCAGCTGCGTGAAGGCTGAGTGTTCAGTGAGCTGAGATGCTGAGACAGGAGCTTCAGCGGCGGAAGAGGAACCACTGCTGCTCTTTGTCTCTCTCTGGCGGCGATGGTTGCTACAGCTCATTAGGAAACGTGAAGAGGGAAAGATTCTCTCCATATTTAGGATGAGTGTAGGATGGCAGATCACTTCAATAAAAGTTAAAGATGCAGATTCAGGTCTGATTGTGACTGTTGCACCTGGGGCAGATGTTTGTGTCAAGCAGCATCAGACACTTGTGGTTTTGCTCCTCGGTCATAAATTGAAGTGCATCATCAGTAAACGTCTTCAATAGGAAGACTGTGGACTGACTGTTTCATGACTTCTGGTGCTAAGTCAGGTTTTTGCGCCTGTGTTCTCTCTTTCTACCACTCAGTGGAGCCACCTCAACTGAACTGGTCCAAGTCAGACGCTGCAAATCATTTCCCACCTTCTGATGTGGAAAAAAAAAACCTTCGACGTCACAAGTAAGCGTCAGCTCCAGCTAAAACCCAAGCTGACTGGCTTTGACAGCACACTGGCGACCAGAAATGCTGCCGCAGGCCTCACGAGGTGTTCTCCAGCGGTTCCTGTTCACGCAGGGTTGCCTAATTTCCGCACGCTTGTTGAGAGTCAGCGTGTAATTTTGCAACATTATCAGCCACTTGCTCCTGAAATGTCATTTAGTTTCCAAAGGCTACAACCTCTGATTTGACCTGACAACTTGTCGGGCTGAGACGAGCTGGGTCTGGGCGAGGCAGTCCTGAAAGCGTGACCGAAGACCTGGGTGTCGCCGCAGAAGCGAACTGGTCTATTTTGGATCTGTTCCTTTTCTCACTCACTGGGGCAAGTTTGTTGGCAGACTCGGCATCAGTTCCTCTTCAGTTCTTCAGAGGAGCTCTTGAATTCTGAGAAAACCGTTTTTGGGTTTTTTTTTCCTTTTTTTCAGCCAGCCCAGAAGAAGCAGGCTTCTCACCAGCAGCCTGCTCTGGTGTGAACGGGCCCTGGGGCGTTCACACCAGCCTCTGCAACCAAGCATGGGCGAGCCATCGTGCTGACATGTCAGCACATCGTCAGCTTTGGCTCCAAAGTCGTGGGTTCTTCTGCAGAAACACCTCCGCTAGCTGCTAAAGCAAGGCAACAAGCAGCAATTAGAAATAGAAGCTAGGTGGAAACAAACGCCGCTTCCACAGAAGACGCGCGTGACGTTTCACCTCACGGGGCCCACGCAGAGAAAAGACTGCTGCTGCTCTTCAAGCACGCCTGCTAAAAGATGAAACTTAGGGACGCTCACGTCCGAGGCAGCCACCAAAGCAGCCGGAGACAATGAACAGGCTTCTACAGGCTGTTTCAGAGGTGGTTCATGTGGCTCGGGCAGGTTTCAGACGACCATACTGCTTCCTCTGCTGGCTGATTACCAGGAAGACACGTCCCCTCCTGTCAAAGCTCAGCGCACCAGTTTCCTCTTCTGGCCCTCGTTCTTCCTGTGCCTCCAGACATGGCTGGCGTTTGCGCGTGCTGTCCGAGCTACTTGGTCTCTCTGGTTTCTGCGCTGGTTCTCCTTCTCTGCTTCATCGGTAAGTTTGCGTTTCTCTGCTATTCTGAAGGCGCGAGCGTGGAATTTGTAGGAAGGGACCACACCTACAGATGAGGACGAGGACCAGTCCTCCCCAACCCCAACCCCAACCCTAACCTGAACCCTAACCTGAACCTAAACCCTAACCCAGAGCTTAGAACTGCAGCGCCGCGTTCTGAAACCTTGATCTGGTGGTGAAGACACATGTTAATGTCATTTCCACCCCTGTCAACGCTTCAGCCATTTTTGTGTCAGCAGATTTGCTGCTGCTTTTGTTCGGTCGCCACAGCCGCCTGTGACACTTTAGCGCTAACCCTGTCTACGACAGCAACCCAGATAGCAAACCTTTGAGAAGAGCCCCGGATTTATTTAAGAGGGTCAAAATCTGTGCAGCATCGTCAAATTTAGCATCGAATTTTGACGATTGACCTTTGGGTGAAGGCAGCAGCGCCGACCAGGAGCTAACTGAGCTGTTTGTTCCACCTTTGAGGTTTGTGGTTTGGGTTTTTTCCTTTCAAAGCTGCAACAGCTACTTCATAAAATGAATCGTACAACTGTAACACTGAGTTTAGCCACCCAAAGTTGGAGCCTCGGTCAGATTCAAGGTCAGGCTGGATAACCGACGTCAGTGGAAGGAAGAGAGAAGGTGGTGCTGCAACACTCATGAGTGTGTTGCTGTGTTTCAGGTGCAGAAGTCTCCAGCTGTCCCCATCAGACTGACATCCGTAAGAATGTTGGGGAGGACGTGGAGCTTTCATGTTTCCAGGGTGTAGACGTCATTGATATAAGATGGACCTATAACAGCACTAGAATTGCAGTATTTGATGGCCTTCAGACTGTCTACTATGAGCTGTTCCAGAACAGATTGTACCTGAACCCCACAACCTTCAGTTTGACGGTGAAGAATCTGAAACTTAATGATTCTGGTCAGTTTAGTTTGGTGTTACTCGCTGGAGATCCACCACAACAACTACCAACAGTCTTCTTCAACCTGCGGGTCGTTGGTGAGACGCTTCTGATGGTCTCCACTGAGCTCCTCTCCTCCAGCTCTCACTCTAAACCAAACTTTCCCTCATTCTTGTGCTCTTAAACACGTCCACAGAGGTCCTGACAGCCGCGGTGACGTCTACCTCCACCTGGAACGCCCTGAACGCCTCCTGCACTGTTGTCCTTGAATGCAGCTCAGGAGCCTCCGGGGAGCTCTGGTACAGATGGAGCGTGAGGAACCGAACCACGACTGGCCCCAGGTTAACCTACATCATTGGGGAGGAGGACGGAGACACCGTCTTCACCTGCACCGTCAACAACTCTGCTAGCGAGGCGTCAGCGTCCAAAGTGTTGACGTGCAGAAACCGGACAGAAAAAGACGAGAAGAAAGCAGAAGAGACGGAGGAGACCAGTGAGTTCAGAGAAGTTAGATGGTTGCCCGATGGAGCTGAGAGAAGCATCAGCCACAGAGAGGACTGGTCTGGTTGTGGTCAAACTGCTCTGCGTGTCAGGAAGTCTGATTCACCAACTTCTTCTTTGCAGATGCTCTCCTCCTACTTGTGTTGGGGGTTGTGATCACAGTTTGTGTCGTGACTGTTGCTGCTGGATTAATGCTGTGTGTTTGTCGCAGAAGGTGTCAGAGAGGTGAGGAACACCGCAGAGAGGGGCTTTCTTTGATTCCGCTCAGACCCATGATTTCCTGTCTGCCGTGAACCAAATAACTCAAGAAGGTGTCAACTATTAATGACATTTTCAGGAGACATTGCTAGTGAGCCGATGAAGAGACGACAACATCTGATGATGTTTGAGGTTCTGGACTTTGACCTTTGTTAGCCAGTAATCAAAGGCCACAAGGCTTCGATTAAAAACTCTGTTCTACCGTGTCAGAGCTGCTTGAGGAGGTCGACCTCTAGTTTGCATGTATTTTTCGATAAAGCAATTTTCATAGAAGACAAGATAGCACATGCAAACGCTCGATACAACTGTTAGATGATTTCACTTCCTTAGGGGGAAAAAGGTACATTTTAAAATAATTTACCACTGATGATGACTGATAAAACAGCAGCTGAATGTAAAAGGTTTACTTTTATACCAGAGGAGACTTCAGACGCTCTCACACACCACTGGCCTCACCGTTGGTTGATTCTGTCGTTCTCCTGCAGCTCCCATCCCACCGCCTGACCAGACGGTGTACGCCGACGTCTCTCCGGTTCCACCTCAAAATGTGAGTACGCCTCAATCCAGGGCTCATCAATGGGGGGTGGGGGGTAAAACGTGAATTTGCCCCTGCTGACCCTCGCTGAGCTCTGCCGTCTCTCTGCGACGTGTCCAAAGCTTCAGGAGCACCAGCCGTGCTCGTTGTACGACTCCATTGACTACAGAGAGAAGCCTGCGGTGAGAACACACACTTTTACTCCTTCAGTGGGAGCCAGACATCAGCCAACAGCAGCTTTGGATTCTGAACTGGTCCCTTCTCATCCGTGTAGCCGCAGAGCGTCTACGACAAGATCCAGCTCAGATACATGAGAGACCCCGAAATCAGCGGCAGGACGCCAACGTGTCCGACGTCCAGAGACGGCCCCAAGCCACAGCCGCACCGAGTTCAACAATGACAAACGCTCTTCATTTAGTGGTGTAGATGTTGTAAATACAGACTATATTGGAATACATGTGTGTTTTGTTCATTTATTGAGGAAAAAAAAAACAGCATTTCATCATCTACAAAGAAGTTAGGCTTTATTAGAACATTTCTGAAGATAAACCAAAATTTAAAAAAGGACTATTATTCTTCTCAAGTTCACAGAAAGATTTTTTAAATAAAAATAAAATGTGACTTCTGAAAAAAATATGTATTTGCATAAAAATATATTCTCAGAAATATAAATTACAAACCAAATAATATTGTTGATATTGCAGCATTGTTAACAAAATTCAATGTGAAGATGCTTTTTAAACAGATGGAACCCAGAAGCTTCAGAACCAAACTTTGACACATGGTTCTCCAACAGAACAGTGAACCATCAGAAGAGTGTTTGCAGGAACTCTCATCTTTCACATCCACACGAAGCTAAACTTCATCCAGGGATTCTTGTGCATCGGCTCCTGCTGGCAGCAGACCCTCCTAACGGAAGGTCATGACCTCTAACCTGATCTCAGACCAGCGGAGCACAAAACTGCAAAAATATTTACACATTATTAGAAGACGCAGTAGTCTTATGTGTTGTTAGAAT
>CAAE01014531.1:299443-310257 GCA_000180735.1 Tetraodon nigroviridis | reverse complement strand
ACACCACAGAGCCATGCTGGTGGGTTGGAACTGAGCATTCATGTCAGTGGTCCATGTAGCAGCTGCGCCGCCACCACCACTGACTTCAGCCGCTGCGTTTCCCGTTTGGCTGACGGTTGGACTGGTTTGTGGCATCACGTTCGTTGTGCTGCTTTTCCTTTTCCTGGCCTCTTACGCTAAATCAAAAAGTGAGTATTATTTCCCTAATTAACTCCAAAAAAATCAAAGATGAACCCAATCTAAAGAAGAATAATTTTGTGTTTTTTTTGCAGAGATGTGCACTGCAAGGTTGGGAACAACAGTTTTTTTCTCAATATAGTTTAATTTGCATCAACATTTTGGAGTTGACGTGTGGTTTTTTTGGCCCATCAGGTCCCCAAACACTCATCAAAGCTCAACTACAGACCCCCAACACAACCAGGGGACCACGTGCCACCCAGAGACTCCTCCTCCAAATGGTCAGAGCACTTTCACATGCTTTGATCTTTGGCTCAAAGAAATAACCTCATATGCAAGAACCTGTCAAATAAAGGGTCTGTGTTTCAGATGAGTCCTCAGAAGTTATGTATTCTCTGGTTGTTCTCAAAAAAGCTGCTGAGGGGGGTGAGTAAGTTCTCAGGTGGTTCTGCAGAGCTGTGATGCTTTAAAGACGCACTTCTGCTTCTGACAGGGCCGATTCAAAGGGCCGAAGACAGCGCGGTTTATTTAAACCTGGTGCTCCAGCCGACAGCAGGTAACATCACACACACACACACACACACACACACACACAGACTGAATAAACTAGTAATTATTAAAATACACAAGAGAAAACCCTTTCTGATGAAAGCAACCATCTCTTTATAGAGAAACTGCAGCCTGCAGAGGAGGACATGACTGTTTATGCCGAAGTGAGGAAGAACCTCTAACCATCCACGGAAAAGGGAACATGCATGTTGAGGTTGAGCTTTTGTAAAAAAGTGTCTTAATCACAGTTTAAATGTGAGTCAACGAACCAAGTTGGAACAACGATTATATTGTTTTTGTCTCCCCCTACCGGTAAACACTGGTACAGCCTTTACAGAACGACCACATTTGTACCAATGTATTTTTGTTTTCTTTTAAATATGTATGCCTTTGTTGCTGTCTCTGCATTTTCTACAAGAGGAAACTGACTGGATGTGGAGATTATGGAAAATGTTTCACACATTAAAATGAATTCTGTGCTGCAGTGGTTGTTGTGTCGAACCCCAGTTTACTGAACACAAGAGGCTCTCCAAGCCAGCGGTGGCAACCGCACGCAAAAAGGATGGTGGGTGCTTCTGTGAGACATACGACATACGAGCATGTAGATGAGGTTACGTCAGCCCTCCAACTAGGATCAGCTGGTAGAAAAACAACTTAAAGTGAAAAATGAGTTGAGATGACATTTTCTATTCTGTTATCAAGTATTCTGAAAGGTGAATACAGATGCTTGTCTGTTCTGTTTGTCATCAACACCAACGATGGATCAAACTAGTCAGTTCCACAGAGATGGCGACCGTGTCCCTCCTGCACTCGCTCGTTTCCGACATCCCCGCCCTTGTGTCCTGATCTAGGTGCTGTTTAAAAATGGATCAAATCCTGAACAAACTTATCTGAATGAAAAGCGCTGCTTTGGTCAACGTTTCCTGACACGGATGATCAAAATTGAATGTGTGGAGTTTCTAAAGTGAACAAACACCGACACACAACACTGACATGTTTAGGGTCTCGTGGTTCATGTGTTTCCCGTGGTTGAGAACTGTCACAGCACAGTCCGTCCTTCCCTCTCTGATCTATCACTCTTCCTCCTCTCACAGACATGGCCGGAGGGTGCGTTCGCTGTCTGAGCCCCTTGGTCGCTCACATTTCCCTGCTGGTTTTTGTTCTCTGCACCTCAGGTAAGTTTGGCTGTCGCTGTTATTAAAACCTGTGAGCGTGTGTGTGCGTGTGTGTGTGTGTGTGGTAATCTGGGTTGCTGTGTTTCAGATGCAGAAGTGTCCAAGTGTCCCGGTCAGACTGTCATCTATAAGAATGTTGGGGAGGACGTGGAGCTTTCATGTTTCCAGGGTGGAGACGTCCTTGATATAATATGGACCTATAACAGCGCTACAGTTGCTGATTCTGATGGCCTTCGGCCTTCCTCCCGTGAGCTGTTCCAGGACAGATTGTCCCTGAACCTCACAACCTTCAGTTTGACGGTGAAGAATATGAAACTTAATGATTCTGGTCAGTTTAGTTTTGTTGTCATCTGTCAGTGGAGATCCACCAAAACAACTGCCAACAGTCTTCTTCAGCCTGCAGGTCGTTGGTGAGACGCTTCTGATGGTCTCCACTGAGCTCCTCTCCTCCAGCTCTCACTCTAAACCCAACTTTCCCTCATTCTTGTGCTCTTAAACACCTCCACAGAGGTCCTGACAGCCACGGTGACGTCTACCTCCACCTGGAGACGCCCTGAATGCCTCCTGCACTGTTGTCCTTGAATGCAGCTCAGGAGCCTCCGGGGAGCTCTGGTACAGATGGAGCGTGAGGGACCGAACCACGACTGGCCCCAGGTTAACCTACATCATTGGGGAGGAGGACGGAGACACCGTCTTCACCTGCACCGTCAACAACTCTGCTAGCGAGGCGTCACGTCCAAAGTGTTGACGTGCAGAAACCGGACAGAGAAAGACAAGAAGAAAGCAGAAGACACGGAGGAGACCGGTGAGTTCAGAGAAGTTAGATGGTTGCCAGATGGAGCTGAGAAAAGCATCAGCCACAGAGAGGACTGGTCTAGTTGTGGTCAAACTGCTCTGCGTGTCAGGAAGTCTGATTCACCAACTTCTTCTTTGCAGATGCTCTCCTCCCACTTGTGTTGGGGGTTGTGATCACAGTTTGTTTCGTGACTGTTGCTGCTGGATTAACGCTGTGTGTTTGTCGCAGAAGGTGTCAGAGAGGTGAGGAACACCGCAGAGAGGGGCTTTCTTTGATTCCGCTCAGACCCATGATTTCCTGTCTGCCGTCAACCAAATAACTCAGGAAGGTGTCAACTAATCATTAACGACATTTTCAGGAGACGTTGCTCGTGAGCTGATGAAGAGACGACAACATCTGGTGATGTTTGAGGTTCTGGACTTTGACCTTTGTTAGGCAGTGATCAAAGACCACGAGGCTTTGATTAAAAACACTGTTGCCAGTGATCAAAGGCCACGAGGCTTTGATTAAAAACTCTGTTCTACCGTGTCAGAGCTGCTTGAGGAGGTCGACCTCTAGTTTGCATGTATTTTTAGATAAAGTAATTTTCATATAAGACAAGATAGCACACGCAAATGCTCGATACAACTGTTAGATGATTTCACTTCCTTCGGGGGAAAAAGGTACATTTTAAAATAATTTACCACTTATGACTGATAAATCAATCTGCAGCAGCTGAATGGAAAAGGTTTACTTTTATACCAGAGGAGACTTCAGACGCTCTCACACACCACTGGCCTCACCGTTGGTTGATTCTGTCGTTCTCCTGCAGCTCCCATCCCACCACCTGACCAGACGGTGTACGCCGACGTCTCTCCGGTTGCTCCTCAAAACGTGAGTACGCCTCAGTCCAGGGCTCATCAATGGGGGGGTGGGGGGTAAAATGTGAATTTGCCCCTGTTGACCCTCGCTGAGCTCTGCCGTCTCTCTGCGACGCGTCCAAAGCTTCAGGAGCACCAGCCGTGCTCGTTGTACGACTCCATTGACTACAGAGAGAAGCCTGCGGTGAGAACACACACTTTTACTCCTTCAGTGGGAGCCAGACATCAGCCAACAGCAGCTTTGGATTCTGAACTGGTCCCTTCTCATCCGTGTAGCCGCAGAGCGTCTACGACAAGATCCAGCTCAGATACATGAGAGACCCCGAAATCAGCGCCAGGACGCCAACATGACCGATGCTACAGCCATGACCCCAAGCTACAGCCGCACCAGAGTTCAACAATGACAAACGCTCTTCATTTAGTGGTGTAGATGTTGTAAATACAGACTATATTGGAATACATGTGTGTTTTGTTCATTTATTGAGGAAAAAAAACACCATTTCATCATCTACAAAGAAGTTAGGCTTTATTAGAACATTTCTGAAGATAAACCAAAATTTAAAAAAAGGACTATTATTTCTCAAGTTCACAGAAAGATCTTTTAAATAAAATGTGACTTCTGAAAATAACATGAATTTGCATAAAAATATATTCTTGGAAAAATAAATTACAAACCAAATAACGCTGCAATATCGACAATATTAACAAAATTCAAAGTGAAGATGCTTTTTAAACATCAAACCCAGAACTCAGTTTGACACATGGTTCTCCAACAGAACAGCGAACCATCAGAACAGTTCCCTCATCTGTCACATCCACACGAAGCTGAACTTCATCCAGGGGTTCTTGTGCATCGGCTCTGCGGAAGGTCATGACCTCTAACCTCAGAACTCACGTGTTCTTAGATGCCTTTTTTTCTTGCAGAATAAGACAACGCAGACTATGAGACTGACAAAAGCCACTCCTAAGAAAAATGCAAGCACATAATAAGGTCTTTCACTCTCACATGGGCCAAGTTCTGGTTCTCCATCTAGAACAATGGAGAAGAACATTTGGTTAAAACAAGGTCTCCTGAATCACTGAAGGTTTGTTCTTCATCAGTGTGTCACAACTGTGGTGTTTTCTTCATGCATATCTACTGAACTCACCGATAAGGACTAGATAGTCTTTTGAGGTTCTCTCCTTGTCTCGTGTGGTGCTGCAGGTGAACCAGGCAGAGCCCAGCGACCTGTCATACACAGCAACCAGTTCTCCAGGACTTCCAGGACTTCCAGGACTTCTTCTGATGTAGCTAGTGATCAGAGGTGTGAACCTCCATGAGAACTCAACGTCTTCTTCTGCTGAGGAGCACTTCAGCGCCACCACCCGGGTCTCTTTTGTGGACGTAGAGAAGATCTTCTCTATGGTGGGCTCAGGGAGGGGCTCTGCAGGGGTTAGAGTTCAACCAGGGTTGAACAGATGGAAAATGATGTTTCACTAACGTTGAAAATGAAACACAAATTACTGAGATCTATGTGGCTGTTGACTCTGGAGGGACAGTACAGGCAAGAATTTAGCAACGGTGATGTTTTCAAATCCTCTCAGTCGTTGGGTTGGTGGTTCCTCTCAGGCGTAGCAGAGACAGACAAACCTGCACAGATGGTGAGACTTACGTCTGACTTTGAGGCTAATCTGCCTCTCAGAGTCACCGGCCTGTTGAGTGATTTCTGCTTTGTAAACCAGGCTGTCCTGTTCTCTCACATCGAGGATAGTCAAGTCTCCTAAAGAACAGAAACATTGATTAGAACCCTGGAACAGAGGAGAACTGGATCAGCTGGTTTCCTCAGATGTGTGTGTTCACCTGTGGCCTCGTGGAGACGGAGTCTGTTCCTGTACCTGGGAAACAGCTCAGTGTACGTTTTGGTGTTTTGATACCTGGCAATATAAGTTGTGTTTGAATAGATGGACCAAACAATCTTGGACGGAGGGGATTGGCCTCCTGATGGCAAGGTTACCGTTTCCCCCACATACGCAACAATTTCAACAGGGGCTTGTGTGAGGACAACTGGGGAAAAAAGAAGTAAAGGTTGTTAGAAAAACCACAGGAAGCTAACGTGGCTGCTGTCAGGGAGGTGCCGTTACAAAAAATGGAAGCTAAAAGGGATGTTGAAAGTTAACAGTAGCTTCTGACAGAAGTAGAACTAGACCAAGAATATTTTAGATCTGATGTAAAACAAATTAACAGCAAAGATCCAAGAATATCTTTCCCTCAGACACCTTTAAAAGAGAACGCACCAGCTGTTAGCACATCTGTTTAATTTCCATGTTGGCAAACATAAAACAATATTGATCCCAGGAGAACCGAGTTACATTTGTGAATATAGCTAGATAGGTAGAATTGTTCATTCTACTGGTAATTTCTACATGCGTTTAAAACTACTTCCTGTCTGGCAAAAGTTTAGCTCATTTCTCTTTTATTTCTTAGAAGTAACCTGACGGATGATTTTACTCTCTTGGATGTACGTTGCTGATTTTTGTATTGGTTTTTATCAAATAAAACAGGACTTACCTTGAACTTGATAGAGCGTAATGAAGAGCAAAAAAAGCTTCATGTCGAACGAGTGTCGCACTTCCACTTCTCTCAGACGCGGAACTCGCTGCGATGCAAAACCTATTTGACCACGCGGTATGGTGCCGGTAATCACAAGACCAATGATGACATTACCAATTGAGGAAAAAACAAGCCAAAAATCCCACGCACTGTAAAAATAAACTATTTACAAATGATTACCATTAAATAAACTCTGCCCTATTATGAGTTAACGGAACCACCAAAACGAAGCCTAAGAGTGTCACTACCAAACATTTCTCACATAACCCCCAGTCACTCTGGGCTACAGAGTGGGAGTGGATGTAAGTGGGTTAGTCAGCCGTGGGTCTGGTGTGGAGGAGATCCTGTTGCTCTGTGGGGCTGATCAGCTTAATCAGGTCCTAATTCTCCAAATCTTTGACCTGTGGACGGCTTGACCGTCCATCTCTCAGTTGGTGGCATCAGCGTCATCATAAAAAGCCCACTCCAACTCCTGGGCCTCCTCCCTTCGCTGTGGCAGTGAGATCCTAAATCTGTGGCTAGTTTTGACACAACATGTCGTCATTCAGTTTTGGGATTCCCAAAATATTTTTGGAAAGTCCAACTTGTGTTTTTATTTGTTTGTACAAAAGTGTCAGTAAACCTAAAGATGTTAGGGTTTTATTTTATTAGTACTTTTTTTTTTTTTTTTTTAACAAAAGCATAAACCACCGTTTTAAAAGTCCCCGCTGACTGTTTGGCAGAAATTAAAAGACAAGTGTGACGGTTGATTGGACATGAGGCTTATTCTATTGTCTTGTTAGGTTTGATGAATTCAGAGTCTCAAACTAAACTAACAATTTCCCAAAGGATAAAACAAATCCCGGAAAGGCGCTGGAGCGTGGATCTTCCTACACGGACGTCTCTGACTGCAGTTTCATGACGAACTTGTGGCCTTTGGGGTCGACGAACTCCTCTGCCAAATGGAGGAAGGGCAGGGAGGTGACGGTGACGACGAGGGAGAAGTCGGTGCGCCGCAGCGAGAAGACCTGACCCCGATGAAGAGCAGCCGTCACCGGTTCCTCACTCACTAGTGTCCAATGACGCCCCCTGCTGGGCTCCAGGTACTCGATGGTTGGCCCTTGGACCAGGTAGCGCTCCAGGAAAGCCTGAGAAGAGGGTCCGCGGGTTGGACAACACAAATCTAATTTAGCTGAGGAGCATAAAAGTGTTGTAAGTTCTTCATCATCACCATCCTACCTTGGGGGTCATGTTGTGGGTGATGCAGAACTGCAGGTGGGTGACGATGCTCTCCATGGTGTGGTAGGACTGCTGCCTGGTGGCCCGGAGGTATTTCTGCATGGCCCGCGCCAGGGGAGCGAAGACGGCTTGGGCCGCCTCCCGGGGGTCCATCGCCTCCCTCGGGTGTTTGGACGAGGACGTGGCCTCTTCGGCGCCATGCCGCTTGATGTGGGTGAAGGCTTCCTCCACAGCCACCACCAGCCTGGGCGGAGGAACCGAAGAGAGACATTTTTTGACATTAAATCCCACAAATGTCACTAAACAGACTAAAAATGAGCTCAAATGAGCTTTTCATGCTAACCGGCGTCACTCTTCCTGACCCTCACCTCGCTCTGCGTTTGCGGACCCTTCGCTCCATCTCCGCCTCCTCGTAGTAGAACTCGTTGTGGGAGTTGTCTCGCCTCCGAGACGCAGCTGAAATCGCGGTTCTGGACTGACCCGTCGTGTTACTGGTGCCGTTCTCCACTGGCAAATTCACCAAAACCCTATCTGCCATCACGGCTCTTTGAAAAAAACCAGCGTCCATCTCAAAGACCGGTTTTTACCTTCTCCGAGGTCATAGATCTTGAAAGCGGACATCTTTTTGGACAGAATGGACTTGGGCAGGTTGGGGGCGGAGGGGTTGTAGACGGGGAAGTCGCAGTAATACTGGTCCAGCACCCACACGGCTGCCCGCTGGATACTGTGGGCAGAGCGAGAAGGTCCTGAAAGGTGCTGGTAGAGACCACCATGAACCAGCAGAGGCTCCCAAAACAAGCCAAGAGGTCACCTGACCTGAGATACCCGACGTTGTAGTAGCGGCTGGCTCCATCGGTGCTCCTCACCACCTTCAGGCAGAAGGCCGGCTGCAGGTGTCGGACCTCCAGCAGCACCAAGGCCAGGTACTGAACAAACAGCAGCGCGTCCACCAGAGACACCGCATAGCCCACGATGCCCCGGTAGTCCGTCTCCTTCGGCTCCAGCACCCGCACGCCGTAAAAGAGCCAGTAAGAGGCTAGGAAGAGGAAGAGCAGCGCCAGGAGCAGACAGCGGAAGATGAAGAAGCGCGGCAGGCCGGCTCTGGCCGGGCGGACGAACAGCGCCCACGTGCAGATGAGGAGGATGAGGAGTTTGAAGGCCAGGGAAATGTAAAGTCCCTCACACGGCGTGCCGCACGGCTCCAGCGCGTCCCTCCACAGGAGCGGCGGGAGCAGGAGGAAGGCCAGGGGCGTGGCCAGAGCCAGGAGCCCCAGGGAGGCGCCCAGCGCGGGGCCCAGGTAGCGCCGGCAGTCCGGCGGCAGGGAGTCCTCCAGGTCCTTCCTGGTCTTTGTCAGGTCCTCGTTTGAGACGCTGTCCACGGAGGTCCCGGTGACCACCGTGGTGGTCTCGCCCCAGTTGTCGTCCTGGTGACGGCAGAGCAGAGAACAGCTGCTGACGCGGACCAGCCACGCCGGCGGGGGGGTCACAAAGGCACCGGCCACCCACCCTCTCGTCTCCTCTGGTCGACTCCTCATCCAGCAGCGACTCCGGCGGCGCCTGGACGCTCCCGGGCTTTTCCCCACGGATGGTGCCGTCCCGACTTTTTTGACGGTACTTGTCCCTCCTTTCCCTGAGGGAAAAAGAAAAGAGTCTAAAGATCCGAAACGGACTTTCCGGTTCTCGTTTCCAAGTCGGCGCCGTTGACCTACTGACCTGTGCTTGCGGTTGCTCCTGGAGTGGGACGACTTGTAGGAGTAGCCCGAGTAGGTGGAGTCGTTGTCCATGTCGGAGGCCGGCGGCGGGTGCTGTTCCCAGGCCCGCCCTGCACCCCAGCCGCGCCCGCCCTTCTCCCAAATGGTGCCCAGCTGGGTTTTGGTGCCGACCGACTTGGAGGAGAGGCCCAGAGGGAGGCGCACAGGGTCCACTCTCCTCCGGAGGGAATCTATCTTGCAAGCCTGAGAGGAGAGGAAGGACAGAAATGAACAGAAGAGCCAGAGGAGGAGCGAGGGAGAGACACCAGACGGTTTGTGGAAGCAGTGGCGGCGTGTGAAAAGTGTCCGTGGGAGCGTTTACGAGCCGCTGATTTGGCTCAGAGCGAGTTCTCAGCCAGTAAAAGGCAACAAGACCCCCTCCGGTCCTGGGCTGGAGCGCCCCGGGACAGGCAGGAGGACAAAGTCTGGCGCTGGCCTACCAGGAACCCCGCAGGGTGTTTACATCGGCGAATTCGGTGGGTTTTTTGGCATATTTGAGGGTGGGGGGAGGTGGTGGGGGGTTTGGGCGCATGCAAACTCAATCAAAGCTCACATTCCTCAGCTGTCCCCTGCTGTGTCCAACGGCAACAGAGCCCAACGCTGACAAAGGGGATGAATGGGAGGTCGGGGGTCAGAAATAGCAGGAGGGAGGAGCGGGAGGAAGCTGCCACGGCAACCGGAGCTTCGAGCCGCCCGTCTCCCCTCCTCTGCCTCCAATACGCTCCTCCGCTACAGGCGGACAGTTTGGTGAGGTCAGAGTCAGGTTGGTACCGGTTAGCTCCAGGAACCACAGAAAGGTCTGCCGAGAACCTCTGCAGCTCCAACTAGATCTGACCCTGACCTGGGAGCCCCCCCCACCCCCGACAGTCAGCAAGGATAACTAGGTTTGCCGCCTCAGCACGGCTGGATTTTAAAAGAAGAACAACGAAACAGAGCGTAACAGAAGCTCCGAGCAGCAACAGGATCCGATTGGCTTCCGGTCGCTCCAACAGTGGAGACAGGCAGAGCAGTCCAGCCTGGTTGGCTGGTGTCCAGCCGGTCGAAGGACCAGCCGATTGATCACTTCTGATGGATACGGCGAAAACGGTCCAGTCACGTGACCAAACCCGTCCCCTCAGAGCACCACTTCCAGCCGTCGGGGGTCTCTGTGTCCTCGGAGAAGGATGAATCGGTGGGATCTAAAAAGACGGTTTTGTGAAATACTGCACACTTTCAACCCCCTTCAGACCTCGAGCTGGGCTCAGGGGTCAGGGCTCAGGGGTCAGGGCTGCTCACTGATCCCAGCACCCCGGTCTCGGATCCAAACGCTCCTCTGCAGTTTTGGTGCCGAGTGGAAGTGGGCGACACAAACGCGACACGCCCAAGCCCGGAGTGATGCTCGGGCGGCCGGGGCGCGCGGACCGCCTGCGTGAAACTCGGCTCGGCGTGCGTAAAGAGGGAACACGCGATCCCAGAGCGGAGGGGACGAACTGACCGATGTGGTGACGCGTGGGGACAAAAGTCAGCAGGACTGGAGCCACCTGATACCCGCGAGCCCAGCAGATCCGAGCGGCACCCACCAGCGGGGAAAGACGGCGAGCGCACGCGCTTGGAGGACAAGAAGAAGGCTTTCTTAACACGCTTTAGAACTTATTTCCCCTAATTCCTGCAGAGACGTCTTACCTTTACACGCACAAAGCCAGACGAACGCTCCCAGCC
>CAAE01014531.1:243525-299393 GCA_000180735.1 Tetraodon nigroviridis | reverse complement strand
CAACATGACACACAAATGCAACGCAGTAGCGCAATAAGACTGAAGAACGAGTGATCTTGAGAAGGACATGGACCTCAGAAAGATTACGACTGGTTTTTTAACCTCCTCAGACCTGAACGCTTGCATTTTTGGTTTTTTTTCAATAGTTAGACGAATTGGAATTTGATGAGTGCAAAAACAAAGAATTCTCTTTTTTACCATGTGGTTTTTGAGACAAATGGTGTTCACATGCACTATATTGCCAAAAGCATGAGCTCACCTGTGTTGACTCGGATACGACCTGAGGTGACATGGCATTCCAAATCCATGGGGTCCCAACTGACGTCTACTCTTGGCAGCTAGAACAGCTTTGACTCCTCTGGGAAGACTGCCCACAAGGTTGAGGAGTGTTTTTATGGGAATTATTCCAGAAGTGCCTTTGTGAAGTCACACACTGATGTCGTGATGATGTGGCTCTCAGTCTCTGCTCCAGCTCATCCCAACGGTGTTTCACTGGGTTGAAGTCAGGGCTGTGGGCAGGCCAGTCGAGTGTATCCACGCCAGACTCCGCCATCCATCCAATCCATCCAGTGGGCGGTCATGTTGGTAGAGGGAGGGACCAGCTCCAAACTGTCCCCACACAGTTGGAAGCATGGAGCGGTCCAAATGTCTCCTCGCAGCGCTTCCCTTGGTGATGTGTGGCTGCTCGGCCATGGGAACCTTTTCCATGCCGTTCCCAAACACGTTCTTATAACACAGCAAACAGTTAACTGTGAATATTTGAGAGCGAGGACATTTTCCAACTGGCTTTGTTGCACAGGTGGCAGCCGATCACGGTTCCACGCCGGACCTCGGCGAGCTCCTGAGGGCGACCCACCCTTTCACCAATGACAGTCGGCAATGCCTGGGTGCTTGATTTCATACACCTGTGGCCATGGAAGTGATTGGAACACCTGATTCTGATTATTTGGATGGATGAGGGAATACTTTTGTTTTGAATTTTGATACAACACAAAAACATCGCAATTGAATAATAATGTGCAAAACTACTTATTGTTCAAACACAGCAGTATTTTTCATTAGCGCAAAATTAGAAACCAAAATCGTGTCCCTGTGAGTAATATGGCTCCACTGAAGGGCTGCTAACGTTTGACAGGAAAATATAAATCAGCAACAGCAGTTGGTGTCAGCAGCAGCTACACACGCTGTTTCCCATTTCGTGTTTTTCCTTTTGTTAACCTGATAAATGAACCAATGGAGGACAACTCAGCAGCTCTTCGGGTTTGTTTTTCAATCATTAAAACAGGCTGTTGACCTGAGGAGACAGTCGTACAACTTGGATCGTTACGTTCACGTGTTGGCTCATGTTGAGCTAAAAATTTTAAAAAAGCATCTAGATGTTGAGCCGCATCCCTCTGGGCTACAGAGTGGGAGTGGATGTAAGTGGGTTAGTCAGCCGTGGGTCTGGTGTGGAGGAGATCCTGTTGCTCTGTGGGGCTGATCAGCTTAATCAGGTCCTAATTCTCCAAATCTTTGACCTGTGGACGGCTTGACCGTCCATCTCTCAGTTGGTGGCATCAGCGTCATCATAAAAAGCCCACTCCAACTCCTGGGCCTCCTCCCTTCGCTGTGGCAGTGAGATCCTAAATCTGTGGCTAGTTTTGACACAACCTGTCGTCATTCAGTTTTGGGATTCCCAAAATATTTTTGGAAAGTCCAACTTATGTTTTTATTTGTTTGTACAAAAGTGTCAGTAAACTTAAAGATGTTAGGATTTTTTTTTATTAGTACTTCTTTTTTTTTTTTTTTACAAAAGCATAAACCACCATTTTAAAAGTCCCCGCTGACTGTTTGGCAGAAATTAAAAGACAAGTGTGACGGTTGATTGTGACATGAGGCTTATTCTATTGTCTTGTTAGGTTTGATGAATTCAGAGTCTCAAACTAAACTAACAATTTCCCAAAGGATAAAAAAAATCCCGGAAAGGCGCTGGAGCGTGGATCTTCCTACACGGACGTCTCTGACTGCAGTTTCATGACAAACTTGTGGCTTTTGGGGTCGACGAACTCCTCTGCCAAATGGAGGAAGGGCAGGGAGGTGACGGTGACGACGAGGGAGAAGTCGGTGCGCCGCAGCGAGAAGACCTGACCCCGATGAAGAGCAGCCGTCACCGGTTCCTCACTCACTAGTGTCCAATGACGCCCCCTGCTGGGCTCCAGGTACTGGATGGTTGGCCCTTGGACCAGGTAGCGCTCCAGGAAAGCCTGAGAAGAGGGTCCGCGGGTTGGACAGCACAAATCTAATTTAGCTGAGGAGCATAAATGTGTTGTAAGTTCTTCATCCTCACCATCCTACCTTGGGGGTCATGTTGTGGGTGATGCAGAACTGCAGGTGGGTGACGATGCTCTCCATGGTGTGGTAGGACTGCTGCCTGGTGGCCCGGAGGTATTTCTGCATGGCCCGCGCCAGGGGAGCGAAGACGGCTTGGGCCGCCTCCCGGGGGTCCATCGTCTCCCTCGGGTGTTTGGATGAGGACGTGGCCTCTTCGGCGCCGTGCCGCTTGATGTGGGTGAAGGCTTCCTCCACAGCCACCACCAGCCTGGGCGGAGGAACCGAAGAGGGACATTTTTTGACATTAAATCCCACAAATGTCACTAAACAGACTAAAAATGAGCTCAAATGAGCTTTTCATGCTAACCGGCGTCACTCTTCCTGACCCTCACCTCGCTCTGCGTTTGCGGACCCTTCGCTCCATCTCCGCCTCCTCGTAGTAGAACTCGTTGTGGGAGTTGTCTCGCCTCCGAGACGCAGCTGAAATCGCGGTTCTGGACTGACCCGTCGTGTTACTGGTGCCGTTCTCCACTGGCAAATTCACAAAAAACATATCTGCCATCACGGCTCTTTGAAAAAAACAAGCGTCCATCTCAAAGACCGGTTTTTACCTTCTCCGAGGTCATAGATCTTGAAAGCGGACATCTTTTTGGACAGAATGGACTTGGGCAGGTTGGGGGCGGAGGGGTTGTAGACGGGGAAGTCGCAGTAATACTGGTCCAGCACCCACACGGCTGCCCGCTGGATACTGTGGGCAGAGCGAGAAGGTCCTGAAAGGTGCTGGTAGAGACCACCATGAACCAGCAGAGGCTCCCAAAACAAGCCAAAAGGTCACCTGACCTGAGATACCCGACGTTGTAGTAGCGGCTGGCTCCATCGGTGCTCCTCACCACCTTCAGGCAGAAGGCCGGCTGCAGGTGTCGGACCTCCAGCAGCACCAAGGCCAGGTACTGAACGAACAGCAGCGCGTCCACCAGAGACACCGCGTAGCCCACGATGCCCCGGTAGTCCGTCTCCTTCGGCTCCAGCACCCGCACGCCGTAAAAGAGCCAGTAAGAGGCTAGGAAGAGGAAGAGCAGCGCCAGGAGCAGACAGCGGAAGATGAAGAAGCGCGGCAGGCCGGCTCTGGCCGGGCGGACGAACAGCGCCCACGTGCAGATGAGGAGGATGAGGAGTTTGAAGGCCAGGGAAATGTAAAGTCCCTCACACGGCGTGCCGCACGGCTCCAGCGCGTCCCTCCACAGGAGCGGCGGGAGCAGGAGGAAGGCCAGGGGCGTGGCCAGAGCCAGGAGCCCCAGGGGAGCGCCCAGCGCCGGGCCCAGGTAGCGCCGGCAGTCCGGCGGCAGGGAGTCCTCCAGGTCCTTCCTGGTCTTTGTCAGGTCCTCGTTTGAGACGCTGTCCACGGAGGTCCCGGTGACCACCGTGGTGGTCTCGCCCCAGTTGTCGTCCTGGTGACGGCAGAGCAGAGAACAGCTCGTGACGCGGACCAGCCACGCCGGCGGGGGGGTCACAAAGGCACCGGCCACCCACCCTCTCGTCTCCTCTGGTCGACTCCTCATCCAGCAGCGACTCCGGCGGCGCCTGGACGCTCCCGGGCTTTTCCCCACGGATGGTGCCGTCCCGACTTTTTTGACGGTACTTGTCCCTCCTTTCCCTGAGGGAAAAAGAAAAGAGTCTAAAGATCCGAAACGGACTTTCCGGTTCTCGTTTCCAAGTCGGCGCCGTTGACCTACTGACCTGTGCTTGCGGTTGCTCCTGGAGTGGGACGACTTGTAGGAGTAGCCCGAGTAGGTGGAGTCGTTGTCCATGTCGGAGGCCGGCGGCGGGTGCTGTTCCCAGGCCCGCCCTGCACCCCAGCCGCGCCCGCCCTTCTCCCAAATGGTGCCCAGCTGGGTTTTGGTGCCGACCGACTTGGAGGAGAGGCCCAGAGGGAGGCGCAGCAGGTCCACCTCGCTCCGGAGGGAATCTATCTTGCAAGCCTGAGAGGAGAGGAAGGACAGAAATGGACAGAAGAGCCAGAGGAGGAGCGAGGGAGAGACACCAGACGGTTTGTGGAAGCAGTGGCGGCGTGTGAAAAGTGTCCGTGGGAGCGTTTACGAGCCGCTGATTTGGCTCAGAGCGAGTTCTCAGCCAGTAAAAGGCAACAAGACCCCTCCGGTCCTGGGCTGGAGCGCCCCGGGACAGGCAGGAGGACAAAGTCTGGCGCTGGCCTACCAGGAACCCCGCAGGGTGTTTACATCGGCGAATTCGGTGGGTTTTTTGGCATATTTGAGGGTGGGGGGAGGTGGTGGGCGGGCTGGCGCGACGCACACTCAATCAAAGCTCACATTCCTCAGCTGTCCCCTGCTGTGTCCAACGGCAACAGAGCCCAACGCTGACAAAGGGGATGAATGGGAGGTCGGGGGTCAGAAATAGCAGGAGGGAGGAGCGGGAGGAAGCTGCCACGGCAACCGGAGCTTCGAGCCGCCCGTCTCCCCTCCTCTGCCTCCAATACGCTCCTCCGCTACAGGCGGACAGTTTGGTGAGGTCAGAGTCAGGTTGGTACCGGTTAGCTCCAGGAACCACAGAAAGGTCTGCCGAGAACCTCTGCAGCTCCAACTAGATCTGACCCTGACCTGGGAGCCCCCCCCACCCCCGACAGTCAGCAAGGATAACTAGGTTTGCCGCCACAGGATTGTTAAAAGTTAAAGCAACGAAACAGAGCGTAACAGAAGCTCCGAGCAGCAACAGGATCCGATTGGCTTCCGGTTGCTCCAACAGTGGAGACAGGCAGAGCAGTCCGGCCTGGTTGGCTGGTGTCCAGCCGGTCGAAGGACCAGCCGATCGATCACTTCTGATGGATACGGCGAAAACGGTCCAGTCACGTGACCAAACCCGTCCCCTCAGAGCACCACTTCCAGCCGTCGGGGGTCTCTGTGTCCTCCTTGGAGAAGCATGAATCGGTGGGATCTAAAAAGACGGTTTTGTGAAATACTGCACACTTTCAACCCCCTTCAGACCTCGAGCTGGGCTCAGGGCTCAGGGCTCAGGGGTCAGGGGTCAGGGGTCACGGCTGCTCACTGATCCCAGCACCCCGGTCTCGGATCCAAACGCTCCTCTGCAGTTTTGGTGCCGAGTGGAAGTGGGCGACACAAACGCGACACGCCCAAGCCCGGAGTGATGCTCGGGCGGCCGGGGCGCGCGGACCGCCTGCGTGAAACGCGGCTCGGCGTGCGTAAAGAGGGAACACGCGATCCCAGAGCGGAGGGGACGAACTGACCGATGTGGTGACGCGTGGGGACAAAAGTCAGCAGGACTGGAGCCACCTGATACCCGCGAACCCAGCAGATCCGAGCGGCACCCACCAGCGCGGAAAGACGGCGAGCGCACGCGCTTGGAGGACAAGAAGGCGGCTTTCTTAACACGCTTTAGAACTTATTTCCCCTAATTCCTGCAGAGACGTCTTACCTTTACACGCACAAAGCCAGACGAACGCTCCCAGCCGGGGTCTTCGGCCGCTCCTCAGGGGCCCGCGGTGGCCGCTCGGGGCTCCTCGGGCCGCGTCCTCGCTCCGCTCGGGGCCAAAACGTTGGTCCGAGGCTCTGGTGGCCACGGGGAAACTGCACAAAAGGCAGCGACGCGCACGCCATCCCAGCCGCGCGTCTGCTGCGTGGAGCCCCGCTGAGCGCGCACACGGACGCACGCACGCAGAGCGCAAGCGGTGATGTCATCGTTTCAAAATAAAAGTCGTTGTTTTTCCCAGGAAAACTTGACTCAACAGACTTGAAGTTCGCGATATTATATTATTATTAGTTTAAAGTCAAGAATAATCAACGCAGCTAGGAAAGAGGAATCAAAAAAGGTTCTAATCTCAATTGATAAAACCACTGATTTTTATTTGTCAAACCCGACTTTCAGAAATCAAACGCACACACTCAATTTCTTTTATCCAGTTTCATTTTAATCTCACAAAACACATGAATCTGAGACGAGAGCGCTTCCGTTTCCTTCTGTGCAGCTAAACATTCTCATCGAATCTTAAAAACAAGGGAGATGAAAATAATTTATACATCCTTTTTTTGTAATCATATCTACAAAAATAAAATCAAATATGAGCACTAAGGCTTCACAGGAACAAAACAAAAGAAGAAATGAACATATAAAACAGGTGGGTCTGATCTCTATATTACAAGTGAATAGCATTCTTTCTTAAAAAAGAGACGATGTGTATGCATACAGTAGTTTGCACCGTGCAGAGTTCGTTTGTGCAACATCGATTCAAAAAAATTGGAATTAGAGCTTTTTTTGTCTATTTTTCATCCCTAACAACTGTTGGTATGAGAAACAGAAGAAAGACAAACTGAGGGTGAAGAGGTAGAAATCGGAAAAGGAACAAAAGTCTAAAGATGAGAAGAGAGAAAGAAATCCAGCTCAGACTCGGGTTGGCTGCTTCCAACCTGGTTTTTCCTGCGTCTGGGATGGGTGGAAAGCAGCCAGAGCCTGAAACAGACAAGCCAGCTTCCCTTGAACAACCTCTGGAGAGAGATCAGCCTTTGGTCGGATGGGTTTCCTCTGAAAAATCCTCAAGTTTGCACAGAAGCTGCTGCTTTCAGCTTTCAGGAGCTCCAACTTTACACTCCTTTTGTTCATAAACAGCAACTGAAACACCCCGTCACTGGCTGGTAGTGTGTGTGTGTGTGTGTGTGTGTGTGTAGAGTCCTAGATCAGTGGTTAACTGTCAGTCTCGGAAGAGTCTGGGTGGTTCACTGAAGCCCTCCTGAATGAGTATTTGAAACCAGCTCAAATCAAACAGTCCTGTGTGACTCTGCCCAGCCTGACAAGAAAAAAAAGACACACACTTCATTTTCAAAGACATACTTTCCTGTCAGCATGTTGGGAACAACACTAAACCTTGTTTTTTTCAACTTCAAATGTGTCTTTCCTGAACATCACAGACATCAACTTTTAAAATTCTGACATTTGAACAACTGCAATATTTTGAAAAACAAAAAAAAAAGGTCAATGACCAGCTGTGGTTTAGCTTAGCATAAAGACACCAGAAGTAGTGGGTGGTGTGTGTGTTTCTGCCTCCTAAAGTGCACTAAATTGTTTGTGCATTACGATTTTGTGTGTGTCATGATGCCAAATGGACGATTATATTAGGCTCAATTTAGTAGCGACGCTTTGAGACGTGACTGTTGTGTGAAGTTTGCTTATCGTGATCTCCAAATTCCAACCCTTTATGCTAAGCTAACCAGCTGCAAGCGGTGCGTTCTGCTTACTCGAGAATCGCTGGTGAAAACTGCTTCGCTGAGCAGTTTGAGTTTTAACTTGGTCTGTGAGCGTCAGACCCTAAATAAACGACATTTTCCTCATCTTGAGTGACCTTTTCTCGATGCACTCCTTCCTTGGCTTTGGCCGATATAGAATATTGCCTGTACGAGCTTCCAGGTTTTACTGGATGTTTCAACCAAACACAGTCCAACCTTAAGGTGTCAGAAATAAAGGATTACTTGTCAGTAATTTCAAGTTCAACCTCTCAACACAAAAACTGCCTGATATAAGCGGCAGTGAGGCCACACGCCCGATGAGCTTGTTAGAATAAAACAACAAAAAAACACTCTTATGCATCGCTGAGATATTGTGTGAAGAAACCTGCCAGCATTTCAGTAGTTAACAGCGCAGTAGTGTTCCCAAAACATAAAAACCAAACAAAAAGGACCGTTATGATGCTTTAAAACAGCCATTCGGTAGCTTAAGACAAGGCTGTTTTCTGAATTTGACTCTAGTGTTTCGGCTACAGTGTAAAGATCTGACGTGTGTGTGTCTGTGTGTGTTGGTTTCCTTACCCCGTTCTAATAACCTGAATTAAATAGACACAGTCCTTCGGCCATGTGAACTCAGTGTAAAGCAACCGTTGGATCGAGGGGAAGGAGCTCCCGGGGGGGCAGTGGAGACTCTAGTCCCTGATCCGTCCACTGATGAGCGGGACACAGGAGGGATGCATGGTGGGTAAAGTGCGGGGGTGAGGGGTCCCTCAGGTATTTCCTGGCTTGTTCAGTTAACACTTTTCTGCTCTGTGCCGTGCCGACAGCTCCTCGGCTTTCGACTGTCTTCGCTCTTCCAGCTATCCCAGCGCTGCTTTGCCGCTTCTCCGGACTTTCCGTGCTTCGGTACCTACGTCCCCTCCTCGGGCACAGAGGCGGCGCCATCGCTCAGAAACAGCAGAGTCAGGAACAGGAAGCAGGAGATAAATAATGAAGCCGCCGCGGCCCTCGGAAGGGAGGAGCGGCTGAGTCTGACTACATCTTTGTGCCATTAATCGGGCCTGGACCAGCGAGGTCGCCGCTGCTGCCGCGTCAGAATCCGGTGGACTGGACCTTGGGTTCTGCTGGGCCGGCCTCTCTGCCTGTGTGAACGCAAACGGAGACGTTACCGAGCGAGTTCGGGCTTGCGGAAGCAGGATCTCGGTTTCTCTCTCACTGTTGATGGAGCCGCGGTCCAGAGACGGCGTCCTGGAGACCGTTGTCGGGGAACGCTGTTGATCCTCCGACTCCTGGTTGGCGGAACTGCTGAGGGTTTTCAAAAGCTTGTGGTGGGCTACCTCGATGTCCTGCAGAGGGGTCGGAATGTTGATGTGAGCGGTGCTACCTGCTAGCTAACGTTAAAGCCGCCCGCCTCTCAAACAAACTCGCCTTCAGTCTCCTCAGCTTGCCCGTCAGCCCTCGATGGTGTGGAAAATCTCATCCACGTTCTGGATGACGCGGCTCTGGCGGCTGGGCTGCAGCCGGCCCGCGCCTTCCACCTGCTCCTGTCTGCCTTCTGATTGGCCGGGGCCTACGGCGGGCGTGTCCTCCTCTGGCTGCTTTGGCGACGCCTCTTCCGGGGGCTCGGGGAAGTGTGCGGCGCTGGGCGTGGGGGTGGGGGGGTCGTCCGTGGCGCTCTCGCCCTGGTCTGTCGGCATCACTAAGTAGAACATGTTTCCTAGAGCAGAAACGGGATAAATGTGCTGCTGGGGAAGCGCTAACGCCACTCAGAGTGGCAGACAGCTCCCGTGGTGATGGTCTGGAGGGGAACACCAGAATGGGCGCGGCCGGCTTGAATCATCGTTACCCTGTGCGGCGCCCTCGCCTCTAGCCTGGGATGATTGTCGGGAGGTGAGGGCGACGTGAGCGGTGACGTCGTCAGGGACAGAGGAAGAAGAAGGACCCGCAACCACAGCTAGGCAGAGAGGAGACGGAGGAGAGCGCACCCACGTTCGAGAGCAGAAAGGTGGCAAGACGTGTGACGAGCGGACATGCGGAGGGAGAGCGGTCAGACTCTGCAGGTTTCCAGGTGTCTTTTGGGAGGACGTGCGCTTCTACCTTTCCTCACGACCTGGAAGCCGGGCTGCTCTGCGTCCTGGTGCTGGCCCTCCTCCTCCTCCTCCTCCTCGGCCACCCTGAGGGACGCCTCGTTGGTGGGCGCGTCGTCCGAGTCGTGGCCCCAACCTACCTCCTCCAGGTCCCGCAGAATGAGCCGCCTCAAAGTCTCCACTAGGAGGAAGAAGAAAAAGAGGAGAAAGAAGAGAAACGTGGTTTGGAATGTGGAAATCAGGAGCGGTTTGGAGTGGCGGCGTTGGGCTGTCCTCTCACCGTCCTGCAAAGCGGCGTCCGACAGGCTGGCTGTTTTTGTCTCCGACGGCTCTGCGGGCAAGCTGGAAGACAGCTGGACGTGGTCGGTGGATGGGGTCTCCGCGGAGTCAGACGGAGCGACGGCAGAGCTGTCTGATGTTTCAAACGACCGGAAAACCAGAATTGTCAGAAACGTTCATGCCATTTGGAGAAAACGGAGACATCCGCTGGCCAGATTTCTTTTACCTGCATAGCCGTGACTGCCGGCCGACACCGGGGACACACTGGAGGAGCTGAACCAAACACTGACATTGGTCAACAGGAAAGGAGGACGTGCCTGAAGGTGTGTGTGTGTGTGTGTGTGTGTCCTCACGCGATGGGCATGGACGTGTGGTTGGTCTGTGGGGACGAGCCGCTGGCTGCTGAGATGGTCTTTTCCAGCAGATCCTTCCAGCTGCAGAAGACAGAAAGCAAGAGTCAGCAGCAGCTCTCAGAGACGCCCGACGAGCCCGGTCCTGGACGAAGGGAACTGACGTGTTCTTCTCCGACGACGTCCCGGCTACCAGCTCGTAGATCTGCCTCTCCGTGGTGCTGATCACGTACAGGGCTTTGTGGTCTGGAATCCAAATCCTCAGGTTGGAGCGCCATTTATTACAAAATTTAAAAAAAAGAGAGGAGTAGCCCTCCGCGACGTTACCTGTAGCGACCGAGCGGACCAGCAGGGAGTCCAGCTTCACCAGGGGGCTGAAGGAGGTCTTGCTGTCTCCGCCGCCGGGTCCGCCTCCGCCCAGCCAGCGGGAGGGGTGCCTGAGCAGCAGGCGGTCATCAGGGCCCCTCTGAAGGAGGACCAGGCAGTCAGACAGCAGCAGCGCTTGAATCTCTGGTGGAGGGACACGAGGAGAGGGGCAAAATTCAGCGTTGTACTCCCACATATGGAAACGCAAAGGAAAAAAAAAAAGAAGCTACTTTTCAGTCATTTAACACGTTGGCGGAAGGGCACTGTGTGTTTTATTAGCAGGAACTCATAAAGACTTCTGAGAAGGACTGAACGAAAATGCCCCCTAAAAGAAGATCTAATTCAGATGACAGGCTGCAAATAGTGAAATATGCAGCCGGAAACAGAAAAAAAGAGGAAGCAGCGACTTCTTGACCTTTGGTGCTGGAGGAATTTCTCAGAAGTGACACCGAAGATAAAGAATTCAGTGGATTTTAGAGATTTGAAGTGAGATGGAGAGTCTGTAAGCCTGTTCTCGATGCTACGGTTATCTGAACAACTGCTGGTGTGTTACTTCTTTGTTGGTGCTCCATGTAGCGAAATAACCATCAATTCATTACGTTAGCGTACCGCTAACAACCGATAAATAAAATCAACACGAAATGAGGTCTTTCTCACCTATCTGCTTGTCTTTACTGACTTTCCACGTCAGAGGACCTTCGTGAATCATCCTCTTCGTGGTCAAGTCCAGATTCTGCAAGACAGAAGCAAAAGATGGACGATCCTGACCTCCGGCGGCGTGAGGGGCAGGCGGGCCGGGGGCCACGAGGAGCCCACCTTGAACTGAGGGGCGGCGTCCAGCCGGCGCTGGTACTGGCCCAGCTGCTGCCGGTGCTCCGTCTCCCGGACGACTTCGTTGATGGTCTGCAGGATCCCTCTGCAGCAGGCCTGGGCGCGCTGCAGCGAGGGGAGGTCCGGCGCTCCGGCTGCGCAACAAACAAGCTTCACCTCAGGTGCCTGTGCAGGTTTTTGCTGGTTTGTTGTGTGTTTTCCTAGTGTTTGTGAGTCTCTCACCCTCTGTGTGCTTCATGATTTTGTCCAGCAGCAGCGGGTACTTGGTGATCCTGTGCATCTCTGACACCAGCAGGTCCTTCAGCTGCAGCCTCCGGCAGAGAGGACTGGCCTCACACTCCTGGACAAGAGGAACACGAGATCAGGAGGCACAGAGACAACACATCAGTGTGTGTGTGTGTGTGTGTGTGTGGACCTGGATGATCTGTGAAAATCGGGGATCTTTGCGTTTTTTGTTCTTGATCAGCTCCACCGCCTGAGAGTGCTGGCTGCAGAGCTGCGACGCTTGTTCCTGGAACTCCTCACCAGCTTGGCCTTCAAACTGTGAAACATACGACCAAACTCTTTATTCTTTCTAGGTGCTTTAAAGAGGCAGAAACCCGGAGCCTGGACCCCCAGGTGAGCACAGAGGTAAGGGAAAAAAAAACTCCCTTTGAACAGGAAGAAACCTGGAGCAGGACCAGGCTCACAGGGAGGAACCCTCCTGCTGACAGCTGCCTGGGTAAAGGAGGAGAAAGAGGAGACAGGACAAGAGAGAATAAGAGAGGTTTGGCCCACCCTCGCCAGCATGATGTCCCCGATGTCTTGAACAACTGGAGATTCTCTGCGTTTCTTCATGGCCTCACAAAAACTTCCTACGACACAAATAGACAGAAGCAATGAGTTATAATTTAGTGAGAAACGGATGCAGAGAGGAGGTATATGTGAGCTACTCGCGTGGCGAGTGCAGAGTACACTTCCATATCCATATTTTAATTAAAAGCCTAAATAAATATTGACTGGCTGGCTGAGGTTGCATGTCACCCTTTATGACCCTCTTGTATTTAGCCAGCAGCCCTGAACATGTTGACACAGTGTACAACTTGCTTTATTGAGCAAACAGGAGAGATAAAAAAGTCCATGGATCGTGAACGCGTTTTCTGTCCGTCCGAGCTGGAGCGGAGGACGGGCAGACTGACCGTGGAGCTCGTAGACCTGCGGCAGGTTGGGGAAAATGCAGGCCAGCTCTTCGGCGTTGAGGACGGGCCTCATCTTCTGGAAAAACACCTGATCCAGGACCTTCAGGGTCCGCAGGTGGGAGACCTCGGTGGTGAAGAGCTCTGGTGGGGACGAGCAGAGGAAGGTCTCAGGTTCGAAGGGTTCCGCCTTCCCGCCTGATTCCCCAAACGTACCGTATATGACCGCCTGCCGGTCCACCTCCCTCTGAGTGAGCGCAGCCAGAAGCTGAGGGGAGACGGTGTCCTGCCAGTTCTGACCTTCGCACACCTCCTCCTCCAGCGCCGAAGAGTCAGGCAGCAGCGCCAGAGGCGAGTCTACGCTCCTGCAGATCGACGCACACACACACACACACACACACACACACACACACACACACACACACACACACAGAAGCCTTTTCAACAAGCAGAGCAACTCTAAAACACAGAAACGGCGTCCTCCATCCATCAAAACCCTCTAGGACTAGCAAGGCTGGCGGTCGCTAGGCTACGGGGTGACACCGACACTCACCTGCGTCTAGAGCGAGGGGTGTATGGGGGTGTAGGGTTCTCTAGAGACCTGAGTTTGAGAGAGAGACGGCACCAGGTGAGACAGGTTGGGGGTGAGTTCTCACTACCAAGGGGAGCGACTTCAGCGGATTCCACTTCCACTCGTCTCTGATTACGCGCGAGCGATCGCTCCGGATGGGCGCGACTTTACCGTGCGGAGCTGCTGGACGCCGAGGACGAGGCGCTGTGCTGCAGCGGCCTGAGGACGGGCCCCTCCCTCTCGTCCCCGCAGTCTTCCATGTCCACGTCGCTGCGGGAGCGAGGGACCGACTCCGTCCCTGAAGCGGCGCCCCGCCGCCGGCCCTCTCCCTGCGCCTTCAGAGACTCGCTACGCGCCAGACGTACGGAGACCGTGGGGCTGCGGGGAGCGAGCGAGGAGCAGAAGGTTAAACACACACACACACACACACACACACACACACGTAAAGCGTTGAAAGCGCGAGGAGGCTGGAGCTACCTGTCCATGCTGTCCTCTCCCAGGCTGCTGGAGGAGAGTCTCTGGGCGTCAGCAGCATCGCCTCCCTCCTCTCCCGCTTCAGTGTGATTCTCAAACTGCTGAATGATGTTCCTCACATTGCCGGAACGGACTGCGCACACACACAAACACACACACACACACACCATGATCGGTACCCAGGAGCACAAATCAGCACTCTTCACGGCTGAGAAACGATTATTCATGTTTGATCGGTGAGAAATAAAAGTGAACAAATGAAAAATATACCTTCAGAGGGTGACAACGGAACATGGAATGCTACAAAATCAAAATGAACAAAAGGAAAAAAGGAATGAAGTCAGGAAGATGCACACAAATGATAAAACTGAGAGGCAAAGAAATCCACGGTCAGGACGTCTGCATGCAAAGTATCACGTACTCAGCCATCAAGGTGCCTCAGGACATCTAAAATCAAGACGTCTTAAGACATTTTTGTAAATGAAGACGTCTTAGGACATCCTAAGACACGTCCTAAGAAGTCCTAAGACACACCGATGGCTGGGTATGCAATCATGTGACAATTAACTGGGGTCTGTCCGTGTGTGTGTGTGTGTGTGTGTGTGTGTGTTTCCATACTGGACTGGGATGTGGTTCGGGGTTTGGCGATGTACTTCAGGATTGGGTTTCTCTTTTTGTCCTCTCCATCCTTTTCTTTCTTGATTCCACTCAGCTGCAAAAAGGAGAAACTCAACATTACGTTTGTTGGAACTGGCCTCTTTTTTTAAAGCTACAAATGGGCATTTGTCTGTTCCGCTTTAATTACATTAGAAAGGCGGAGTTCACAGCAGCAGCAGATGGCTTTAACAAGAGCAGCCACAGGTATAGAGTCAACAACCCAAGTTAAAGACAATAAAACAGGCGGCTTTTGCTCAGAGATAAAGCCGGTATGAGACACCAGAACAGAAAACAGCTGAATTCTGAGTGAAAATCAAGGACGGAACAAAGATTCAACCATGTTAAAGACTAAACAACCTCAGAAGACAGCGGCCGTGATTAAATACCCATGTGGAACATAAATAAATGTAATGTAATATGGCTCCAGAGCAGGAGTGGTTATTGCATTATAAATCCTTATTAGACTAATCTGAATGTATTTACAGAGGAGAACATCAACGTGTACACACTGGTGCACCAGTGCTGCTGGCTAGAGCAGTGTGTTCTCATTGTGGAAAGAGAGAGGACACAAAATCAATGCTGTGTCAATGTAAACTGAAGGAAGCAGAATGATCAAAGTAATGATGAGCTAAGCTAAGCTAAGCTAATACCTGGCTGACACGAAACCATAGTGAAACAGGTGCTACCTTCTTCGTCTTGAGGAACGCCAGCCACTTCTCCTTCTCTGTGGTGAGTCCAGGGAAGACCTTGGAGTCTCTCAGCTTGATGCCGGAGTGACGCAGGTAGAGGAGCACGGCCCAGGCCAGAGGAGAGCTGAGGGAGGAGCAGAGGGGGGGACCAACGGAGGGAAACGTGAGGACAAAGACCGCGGAGGGGAAGTCGGAAAACGCTCTGGCAGAAGTTCCGGTTTGTCTCAGGACAAAACAATTCCCTTACCTTCTGTCCTCTTCATGCTTTGACCTGCAGGAGCACAAAAAAACAGAACATGACTTCCACCACAGGAAACAAAACCAAAACCAACACATCCAGTGAAAAGCAGCTGACCCCTCTAAAGAGACAACAGCAGTCATGTGACATGAACTGGCCACTATGCGTGTGTCAAAGAAAAAAAACGGTCATGTGATTCCCAGGTCTGGCAGCCGTGGCGATGACCTTTGTCATCGCGGCGCAAGCGAGCTTCTTCTCCCAGGCTGATGGTTTTATTGGGCGGTGAAAACCTGAGTGTGGCCTGGTTAAACCCAACCCTTTCCTGCATCCCCAGCCAGCACGCTGTCTCAAGACGTCTGAGCACGTCTTAATAACTGAAATCAAGGCGTCTGAGGACATTTTTGTAAATGAAGACATCTTAGGACATCCGAAGACAACCATTTGAAGACACCAAAGCAGAACAGGGAATAACGCTCCAACAGGTTTCTGTGTCTTCAAGACACTGAGTGTCTTTAGATGTCTTAAGACACTCAGTGTCTTGAAGATACGTCTTGAGATGTCTTGGAACTATGAAGACGTGTCTATAGACGCGTCTTATAGACACGTCTTGGCTGGCCAAGACATCTCCAGACATCTCAAAATATGTGTCTTCAGACAATCGTAGGATGTCTGAAGACATCTGGGTATGTAGTCAGGCAGGAGCTGAGGACTCACAGTATCTCCCACAGCGCGATGACCTGTTTGTCCACCACCTGTCTCTCTTTGGCCGGGTCTCCGTCCAGCGGCTGCAAGTCTTCCTGCCCGAACAGGTTGCCCAGGCCCATCATCTGCTTATTTCTGCCGGACACACATTTTATCGATCATTGACGGGATCATAAACCCTGATTTCTTGCGATATCTCGGCCGGCTTCCTGGTTCCCAGCGGAGGACTCTTGCTTCCAGACTGTACCTGTAGTCCTGGATTTGGTCCTGGATCTCCGGCAGGACCAGCTGCTGCAACTCCGACAGGGGTCCTCTGATGTCCTCCTGAGCGTGAAGTCGACTATCTGAAGGCAAAACAGACGCGTAGTCACACCTCTGAAAATAATACTGACATTCATCGAGAAAAGATGAGAAACCATCAGCGGTCGCACCTATATCGGACAGAAACTCCTCCTTCGCTTTGATTTTCAGGGGCTGCGAAAGAAAAGCGATAATGTATCGTCAGGCAGGTGCAGGTTAGCGTCCGAACATAAAAGTCTTCCAGCAGGTGTGTACTGACAGCATCCGGGTCCAGGAAATGGGAGCAGATCTGAGGCGCGAGTGCACGAGCCTCTTTAGAGCTGGAGCCCAGATAAGCCTCCACCGACAGTAAAACAGCTAATGAAGACACACACACACACACACACACACACATATCAACACAAGTGAAATGATCTGTATATTTAGCTGTAGGAGGATAAAAAGGGGGATTTCACTCTGGTTTCAACAATTTGGCTGCAATACCAACCAGAGGGTTGGGGTCCAGAAGCTGGGTAAAGATGTATCTCATGAACACGGTCATGTGTGCCGGTCGCAGCTTCAACAGTTCGATGTCCTGGAAGGGACCGTCCGTCTTGGGGAGGGGAGAAGGAAATCGTGAATGAGTACGGATGGAGGGGAAGCCCAGGTGAGCAGGACTGAGAAGATCCCCACTCACATCAGCGAAGGTGTAGCTGTAGTCATCGTCGTACTCTTCCTCTGGGCCGATGATCTGGGCTCTCCCCCCCTTTAAAAGCAGACGCAGGATTTAGCTGTATGCTAATCGCTAACACGAGGCAAGAAGTGGGACCAGTGGGTGCGGAGGCAAGGCCAGGGCGGAGAACGAGGGGACGCGAGGTGGTGGACGTGTGTCCGGCTCACCGAATCTGCCGTGGGCGCGTTCGAGTTCTGGCGTCGGTGCTGTGGGGTCCTGAAGGACGAGGGGGAGGAGTGGGGACTCTCGCAAGCCTGGGGAAGGAGGAGGAGGAGCGGGAGGGAGGAGGAGGAGGAGGGGTGAGTGGGTGCGTGTCAGACACGTATCTGTCGGTGACACCAACGCTCACCTCCACGTCTCCCTCGCTCGAATCCACAGACAGACGACCTGAAGGAAAGAGCCGCAGTTACGCACACGTGCGAACTAGAACTCCTCGTCCTCGATAACCCCTCGTTATCGGCATTTTAGGAGAAATTAGCGATCAGCTCTGATAAGAAGCGGAGCGGTAGCTCTGATGACCCTAACAGATAAAACCTTACCCGCTATGACGTAACCGGGGACGGGCTCCGAGCGCGACGACTCCTGCGGAGCGACAACAAGCCAGCGGGTCAGCTCCTCCGTCAGGAAGGTGCTCGCACACGGCCTTCCTCTCACCTGGTCTTGCTGGATCTTGATCGCGACCTGGTGCGCTCGCCTCCTGGCGCGTTCGATGCGCTCGTCCAGCGATGGCGAGGGGTTCTTCTTCCTCTCCTCCAGCAAGTTCTGACGCACATATTTAAGCGGGGTTTTGTCAACGGCGGATGGAAAATTCTAAACCAGGACTCGCTCGCGTACCTGCAGCTCGGCCTCCTCCTGCTCCAGCATTTTCCTGAGGATCTCACTCGCATGTTTCTGTACTTCTGGGTCCTAAAAACACAAGTTAAATGGATATTTTCTGCCAATATGACAAATTAGAAATAGTGATTCTTAAAAAAGCCGGTTTACCTGCAGCGGTTTGGGTCCGGTGATTCTTTGGGATGGGATGCTGCCCATTCCAGGGGGCACAGGTGGAGGGGGAGAGGGCGGGGCCTCGCCGCTCAGCGACGCTCTCTGATTGGCTGTTAAGTCGGTGGGGAGGGGTTCCAAAGGTAAGGCTGCGGTGGAGGGGGGCGGTCCTTGTAGCGTCAGCGCTACGAAGGGTCCAGCTACAGCGGAGAAGAGAGGAAAAAAGGGGTTGGGAGGAGAGCAAATCGGGTTTTTTCAGGGGCGCTGGGGACAAACTCACATTTGATGAGCTTGACCACTTCCTGGTGGGACATGGTGGACACCAGCGCGCCGTTCACCTGGGGGGCGGAGCGGCGGACGGTCAGCGGTGGGCAGAAAATCAAAGAGACGCGCCAGGCTGGGCGTCAGCCGGCTCACCTTGATGATTCGGTCCCCTTCCTGGACGCCGGCCTTGACCGCCGCGCCGCCCGCGCGGACATTTTGGACCAGCTTGACCCGCTCCCCGCAGACGGTGAAGCCGAAGCCCAGATGGTCCTTCTGCACGACCACGCATCTGTGGATGAGACCGGGACCTGGGGGGAGGACAAGCAGCGCCACTTAGCAAGGCAGCAGCGATAACCCCGCCTCCCGCTCTGGGATCTTTACCGGCGCCCTCTGCTGGGAGCTCCGCCGACGGGTCCCTCTGCTGGGCGCCAGAAGACCGGCGCTCTGAATCCCCGACGGTCAGACTGCTGAGCCTGTTTGACACAGAGAGAGAGAAGGAGAGAGAGAGATGTCTGCTGTGAGGATGTGAGAGAGAAGAAACGCACCAGGATGGCGAGAAAACGTGCAAGTGGCAGAGAGACACGATGTCCGACGACAACGCGGAAAAACAGGAAGTCAACGCAGAAAGAAGGTAGAAAATAAGAGAAAAAAGGGGCTTTTCCATGCACATGCTAGCATCGTTTGGGTGAGCACCTGCAGATAAACACCGCCTCACATCGCTCGCTACAGCCGCAAAGTCCACCAGCTCCCAACGTAGAATCAGCAGTTGTGAGTTTGTTGGTTTTTCTTTAAATTCATGGCAATGAATGAAAAAGGAGAGATCGGAAGCAACAAGCTGCAAACGAGCGAAAGCAGAACATGCAGGTGTTCGGAGGCAGGCTGTGCAGCGTTCGAAATGGGATAAACTGGCAATGGAAATGCAAATCCGCGCTGCGTGGCGGGGCCCCGAGCGAGCCGCGGCGCCGGCGGAAAGGCCCCTGAAAGGAGAAGGTGTGTGAGAGGCCACGGGGAAGCGTTCGACAGGGGAAAAGCAGAAAAAACAAACCAAGAACTCACCAAGCAGCAAAGGGGCTGAAAGCAGAGCACGATGGGAAAGGAGGACAAAAGCCGAGAAAGTGCACAGAGAAGAGAGAGAAGAAGACATTCAGAACCTGAGAAAGCAATCCTGAAGTAGAGGGACACAAAGACAGAGAGAAGGTTCAAAACATGGCCAGACCGCGTCAGACGGTCCCGCTGCACCACCCTCCTACCTGAACAGGTGGGGGTTCTTCCTACTGGCTGCCCGGCTGTCACATGACAGGAACGGGAGGACAGACAACGCACGCACAATGGGGCAACGAGAGGCAGGAGAAAGACGTGACGAAGACAGGGGCGCGTGGGTGATGAGGAGAGGTGGCGGCTGGTGCTAACCAACAGGACGGACGGCCGCCTGGCGAGTTCTGGGGCATCGCACCGTCGCCGCGGACGACCAGAGCGACAAATACCAACAATAACCCCGGAGACTGGTGGCGAGAACCCTCAGGGTTCTGCTCCCGTAAACGTGAGCTTAACACAAACAAATCGATTCACTTTTGTGAATCCACATCAAGATTGAAGCGTTATTGTTTCGTAGGAAACAGCGCGCTAAACTGGTATTTCCAGCGGCCGAAGCAGACGAGCAGCCATCCATCGGCCGAGCTGGGAGTACCACCGTTCTCAAGGTGTTGAGAGGTGAACGTGAGGCTCATACCTGTCCAGAGTCGACGTGGGCTGGCGGAGGCTCATGTCTGCAGCCGTGTGACACTCCGCCTCTGCGTCCTGGTGCGGGGGAAATCAACACCGTCTCTGGGCGCCTTTTATCATCCCCATCATCTCTTTCCTCGTCTGCCCTCAGTCCACACAAAATTTTCTCTTTTTTCACTCCTTACCCTATCTTCATATTCTACACTCATTCCTTTTCACATGTCCTCCGCATCTTTTTCTCATTCACACCTAAAAATCAATTCCTTTTTATCCCACTTCATTACTTTTCAAAATCATCATGATAACAAATACCTTTATGCTCAACTTTCGCTGATCTTTTTTGTAATATGGCTCATTAACATTCTGCTTCCTCAAATTTCATCAATCATGAATTAATGGCTGATATGCTTCATGTCAACAACTCACATTTTTCTGCATAGAGCTCGTTTCTGGGGGGAAAAAGGGTTTCAAAACGCACAATTGTCACCCAGATGACAAAGCAGCAACATCTTGAATGCCATTTAACGACAAGGTGCAATGAAATAATCTACCACAATCATTCAAGCATTAAATATTCCCACGCAGATTAAATACTTCTCTCCTTATCTTATCTTGTCATTGCCCACAAGTGGTAAAGTCTTTCGTGAGTGCAATGGAAAGAATAATGTACATGTGCTAAGCTAAAACAAATGACAAAAAAGTACCACCTTCTGATCTGACATTTTTCTAAGACTGTGGTGTTAAATGGCATAGAAATCCGCACCAACACTGTAAACAATCGGCCTAGAAGCCACCAGCTCTGCATCCCATGCTAACGACCTAGCAAGCTAATTAGCAGATTAGCCGGCATTAGCTAGCGGTGTCGCCAGGCTTATCACAGCGAAAGCGCAGCAGGAAAGTCAGGGCTGCTTCTTGACTTTTAGCCGGGACTTGTATAACATACGACGGGGTGTAACAATCATTTGAAGCGGCCTGTTACATCCAGCTGGCGTTTGCCTTTGAAAGGCCAATATCAATCCCCGGCATCGCGTTGGTCGCCGAGCCGACCGAAAGTGACCTGTTTGTCATTCAACAGCGCAGAGGAGCCGCAACCCTGGCAGCCGCTAGGCTAGCTTGTGTTCGGAAAATAAATAACAACATCACTATGCTGGTATTAATTTGCAATGAGAGCAGTTGGGCCAGAGCACGTTAATTCCCGTTGGAAATATTCCACAGTCCAATGTTGGTGCAAGTAAACACTAAACGTTAGCTCACTGGGCTACAAGGCAATTCAATTCCAGTAAAGCTCCACCTCAGATCCTTTCCTCCCGAAAGGGGTTGCCGTGCAAAAATCCGGATTTCTTCGCTTGTAGTCAGCCAACAGAGTGGACTTAAAACCCTCAATGTTTGTGTTTCCTATCTGAATAAAACTCCTAAATCTTCCAGTAGAGATGTTGCCAGTCTTGGGGCTATTCCGCTGGCTACCGAGCCAGCGCCATGTATTTGCGGCTCACAGGCGAAACAGCGACCCCGTCTGGTCGGACGGTGTCACTGCAGACACACCGGGCCGGAAAAGCAGCGCATTCCACACTTTAGAAAAGGAACCAACACATTTTCTACATCTTTGTAGAATCGACAGCTTTTATTCTGTACTGTTCTCTAATTGTGTTTTGCATTAAATGACAGTGCAGAAAATGGAACAATCTTTTCATAGAAATTGGCCGACGATCAATCTTTACATCGCTGGGATAACAGCTTCAGTTTAAAATAGGAGTAAGATACACTTTAAATCCGTGACTATGGTGGTCGGATCGTGTTGCGACCCTTTTACCATTTATGGTCCCCTGCGGGCGTGGGGACGCGCTCCGCGGCGAGGTGCGGATGTGAGGGTGGGTGGATGTGCGCCCAGTTACGCACGGCGTTCCGGGAACTTTAACGCTTCGGACCCCCCCCAAAAACCCATCAAAACCGACAACAGCCAAGGTCTGTAAGTTCAAGCTTCAAAATCTCCTACTTCTTCTTTTGTTTGTCGAGGTTCCATAGCGGTGAGTTTTGAGCGTTTTTCATGGTCTATTTTTGGATCTACGAGACAGAGCTGGGCGCGGTTGAGCTGCGCTGGTTCCGACTTTAAACCAACCGTTATGCTTCTATTTGTCAGTTATTCTACTGACAGGCTCATGTGTAGATTTTGGTTGCCTTTTTTGCTGCGTCATGTGCTGTAATATTTGGTGTTTTGGTCGGTTTTTTAAATTCACCTGCAAACGTGCTGTCGGTTTGAGAGAAGAAGTCAAGAAAAAACAGAAAAATGAAAAAAAAAAGTCTCACTTCCTGCAGCAAGAATGACAAAGACACCCACACACTTTCAAGTATTTCTATCTCTGTGGGGACCTTTATGAACATCAGCCGGCACCCTCCCCGGGGCCAACCATCCCGAACCTAAACCCAGCTGAGAAAAACCCAAATGCCCCACCTAGCTAACAGGTCTTTGCTGGTGGAATGAGTGTATGAGCACACACACACACACACACACACACACACACACACACACACACACTCACACACTCTGCTGGGACCCTGCTGTAATCACTCTGATTACTCAGACCAGACCAGGAAGTTTGGCCTCTCCCATGAGCCAGGATGTTATGAAATGAGCAGTTTTTTCTGCAGGGGGTGTTGGATCGACCCGTCACTAATGCATCTTCTCCTGCAGAGACCTCTGAAAGCCCCTTCACCTCCACCTTCACCTCCACCTCCACCGTCTGCATTCTTTCCGTTGGTTTTTGGTTACACCCTTCCTCGAGCGTTTGCGTCGAAAGCTTCTCTGTTTCTTATCACGCTTCCACACAGCCGTTTCACTTTGTACGGGCGGGTGGTTGAAGCGAAACCCCTCAGCGGGTTTCAGGGCCAGCAGCGCTCCTGCCCCAACCACAGCGGAGTCTTCCTCTCTTTGTCACGGACGTCCCACGTGCTGGTGGGCTCACGCTTTTGGAGGGGAAAAAAGCGAAGGGGATTCCGGTAAAAAGGTGCTCGAGGGGAACCGCAGCTGGATCCCGGTTGGACTCGGGTGTGAGGCCGATGAGAGGGAAGGTTGTAGTCACCGACTCCGCCCTCTTCCACTTCCTCATGGCGCTCCTGTGATTTTTTGCAGAACATGTGGGAGAACGCCGGCCGATTGTGAAGGAAGCAGCCGAGGCGAGAGCACAAGTCCGGCGTCGAGGCCCCTCGTTGGATTAGAGAAGTGGATCTGCGATCTCCCACCATGCCGGTGGTCAACGTCGTGCTCCCCCTGGTCTTCTGGGTGCGCTTAGCGGCCTTGCTGTGCACCTGTGTGGCCTTCAGCGTGGCGGCGCACGGGGCCGCCCTCTACAGCAGCATGGGGGACTGGTGCATCTTCTGCTGGGTGTTCAGCTTCGTCTGCACCCTGCTGGTCCTGCTGGTGGAGCAGCTGGGCCTTCAGGCCGGGTCCCGGTCTCCTGGTCCAACTTCCCCATCACGATGGCCTGCTACGCTGCCCTCCTCTGCCTGTCCGCGTCCATCATCTTGCCCGTGTTCTTCCTCAGGCAGCAGCGGTGGATGACCAGCGAGCAGCGCACCTTCCGCATCGTCTCCACCGTCTTCTCCTGCCTGGCGGTGCTGGCCTACGCCTGCGAGGTGAGCCTGACCAAAGCCAAGCCCGGACAGACGGCGGGCTACATGGCCACGGTCCCGGGCCTCCTGAAGGTGTGCCAGACCTTTCTGGCCTGCATCATCTTCATCCTGATCAGCAACCCCGACTGCTACAGCCACCACCCGGCGCTGCAGTGGTGCATGGCCGTTTACTGCATCTGCTTCATCGTCTCCATGCTGGTGGTGATTCTGTGTGTGGGCGAGTGCACCGGCTTCCTGCCCTTCCCCTTCGCCCGGTTCCTGTCGGCGTACGGCTTCCTGGCCTTCATCATGTACTTGTCGGCTGTCATCATCTGGCCCATTTTCACGTTTGACAAGAAGTACCGACTGGGCGGAGATGACTCCAGGCAGATCGGCGTGGCGGTGCTCACCGGCATCAACATGCTGCTGTACCTGGCCGACCTGGTCTACACCACCCGCCTGGTCTTCTTCACCACATGAGACGGATCATAACATGGGAAACAATCCGGGAAACTCTGCCAAATTACAAGCAAGTCCCGCTTTGTTTGCAACTCTGCCTTAAAGTAAGATCCCGAGCACATCAAAGCCTCTCAGGGTGATTCATGCATTTCTTCTTATTACAGACAGATCAAAATATACTTTTAAATCCATCAAACAACAAGAGGTCAAATTAAAGTTGCTATTTGGGTTGAAAATGGGACCACATAGGTCACATGACGTAGATCCTGTGATCGGCCGAGTTCCTCAAAGAAGGCATCACCTCCGTAGGCGTCTAACGAGAAATGACTGGTCCATTCTTGACTCAGATTTGTTTTCCCCAGCAGGATTGAACCTTGGCTTTTTTTTAAATTTCTAAATTTCCTGTAGGCGCAGGAAGCTTAAAAACCAGCTCGAACGTTTGCATGTGGACAAGCAGAGCACACCGGCCTTTCAGGGGACTGTGTTCCAGTGTGTCAGCGTCCGAACCCGAGACAGATGCTAAACCACATAATTTATTCTTCTTTTGCTTTTCATGTTTAATTCTAGTTTGTCAGCATCCTGTTTCATCAGAACCTGTATCTGCTGATCTTATGTGAAAGCAACTGAGATGTTATCAAGACTGCTGAAGCAGCTTAACACCTGTTAAAAAAAGATTGTGATTTATAAGCGTGGAACATTTTCATCATTAAAGCCACTTGTGTTGTGCTTCTTTTTGTCAGTCATTTCTAAATAAAAAATGTTCATTTTTTAAAATTAATTAATGATATTTTTTTTACATCTTCAAAGGAGAACTTCCCGTACTTGTCCACACGAGGGCAGCAGTGACCGTGTTATTTCCCAGCAGGTTATTTGGGGACAAAACTGGAGGAAAAAGAAAAAAATAAGATAATGTTGGATGAAAGTCTTTTTCATCACTTGTCACGTATTTCTTTGCTGAGTACTCTTGCATGTTCTTAATCAAGTTTCAGTGTTGTGGTTAGCTGTAGATCTGAAACCACAGACACCAGACGTTCACCAGATATTACACATATGAATAAACTCTCTCTGACCTACTAGGTCCTCCTTCTCTCCCTGTGAAAAGCTGTTTTGGGGTTCTGTTGCTCGCTTCAGATCCGGAAGCACACCTGCGTCCATCCATGATGAAGAATCTCTGCCTCCCTTTTGGGATCTCCTGTCAGGTCAAAGGTCGCAACACCCGTACTGATCATTGTCTCGAAACGGCCTCCTGGTTGAACCTGGAGGTCCAATATCGCCTGGTTTTGAGCAGACGGCCCAACCTGGATCTCCACGCGCCCCTGAGAGGAATTCTCACTCGTGTGCGAGGATGTTGACAGGCAGCCAAGGGAGAGGCCTGCCAGGTAACCGGGGACACACCTTTTCCAGGACGTGTCCCAGCAAGCGAGACAATTCAGAGCGGAGCGACGAAGGAGAGCAGGTGGGTGGAAAAAATGGGGAGATAAAGAAGGGAAAGGGAAAGGAGGTGTAACATTTCCAACAGATTCCGATCTCCAGCCGTTGATTTCACCTCTCCCGTCGACTCGGTGAGTCTTTCCTTTTCCATCAGCCACAAAGCTGCACTCACCACTGTCATCCAACCTTCAACAGCTAGTGCTACCCCACAGGTTGTCAATTATAGGTTCTCTGTTTTCGGGGCAGCAATTCTACAGACATTTGCGGTTTCTGTGAGTGGTGAGGTGCGCGCCCTCACATGAGTCACATGCTAACACACTTTTTCACTCAGGTTTTACAGCTGCTAACGTGAGCGCTCCTTTCATCTAGATTAGCTCGTGAAAAGGTCATTACCAAGAAAAAGTGAAGAGAAATTTGCATCACACAGAAAAAGAACACGCCGCTGTTAACCACAATCAGGACAGACAGAAAAGGCTCAAAGCATCTGTAATGTCAACAGATTGGTGCTCATAAAGCATCACATTGTTAAAGTATGCATGTTAGCATAAATACTCCCTAATCGATGATAGAATTGGATGTTTTATCTCTTAATGAATAAACAGCTTTGTTGAAACAACAAAAAACCAACAACAGCGTGGCGCACCAGTGTTGACATCATTAGTCTTTAAGAGCGCAGGTTGCTACGCCATCAAACAGGTTTGGCTGCAGTGACAGATTTGGTGGTATTCTTCGTGTAGGTCGAGGCTCCGCAGCGCAGGGTGTGCTCCGAAACTAATTATACAAGAAGCCACGAGCAGGAAATTACAAATGTTTTCCTCCACTCGCAGAACCTGTATCAGAAGTGTTGCTCTAAAAGGTGCAGAACAGCCACATCTGCGCTTTGATCAAAGGAAATCAGAGACTCCCTGTGTCTTTGGTGTTTTATTGGCTGTACAAAATGAAGAAAATGATGAGCTAAAAGCTTTTGCTGACCTCCAGATGCCAATCAGGCATCCGCAGGATGTGTGGACGAGCAAACCCAAGTACAGTTCGCCTGCTCGGACGTTGATGCTAAATGTTAGCATAGCTGATGTTTCGAGCTGATGAAATTTATCGGTGAGCGGCTTTGTCACAGTTACCATCAAACCGCTGGTTTGTGTGATGGTTGCCTTTATCGACCATGGGGCTCATGGGCGAATTGCACCAACAAGCTCTTCGGATCTCCACTCATGTCGGATCTCGCTGCTCAAACCCAGTTAGAACTTGTTACACTTGCGCCACACATCCGCACCGAGGGGAGGTGATGCGTTGGAATCAGGACGGAAGCTAAAGCGATAAACATGTCCTAATAGCGTTTTCTTTCCCTTTCGAGGTGAAACATGGCCCAGGTCAACTCAACCTTTAACACCTTCAACAACACCAACGTGGATAACACGGTGAGCACGACCATGGGCGCGCTCATCCTGAGCTGCGTCTTCCTGTTGGGTTTCCCAGGAAACCTCTTCGTCATCTGGAGCATCCTCGCCCGTGCCAAAAGACACTCCGTCACCACCCTCATCATCCTCAATCTAGCCATCGCCGACGGCTCCCTGATGGCTCTCACGCCATTCTTCATTGTGTACCTCGTGTCCAAGGACTGGCCCTTCGGCCTGGCCATGTGCAAGATCCTCTTCTACCTGTGCCTGCTCAACATGTACGCCTCCATCCAGCTCATCATGCTCATGAGCGTCTACAGGATGCTAGCGGTGCTCTGGCCGCAGCGGGTCACGCGATTTAGCGGGCGGAAAACCGTGACCAGGGTGGTGGTGGTGGTCTGGGCGCTGATGATGGTCGCCTCCATCCCCGCAATCGTCTTCAGAAGAGTGGGGAAGAAAAATAACAGCAATAAAATGGTGTGCGATTCAGTCCACGCAGGAGACGACCAATCCCAGAGGCAAACGGTGACGACGGGAATAGTCGTGGGTCACGCGTGGGTTCAGCTCAGTACCTGATAACAGCGTGAGCTCTTTCCCCCGCTCCACAGGTGGTCATCCAGTACACGCTGGAGCTCATCCTGGGCTTTTTGATCCCCTACGGGGTCATCGTGTTCTGCTACATACGGATCTTGCGACGCATCCGGCAGACCAGGTTCGGCCGCCGCATCCGCAGCGAGAATCTCATCCTGGCCATCGTAGTGATGTTCTGCATTTTTTGGTTGCCTTACCACATCATCAACATGGTGCAAGTATGTCACATGTCCTCTTTCACAACATATAGAATTGCTGTCAGAAGCCATTAACCAAGATGTCCTTTTCTCTTTTTCTATTATTGTCAGGTCACATGGGCTGTGTGTCCGGAAGGCAAAGTCAAAGACATGTAAGTATCCAAAGGTGGAATCACCGATACCGTCCTTCAGATGATCACTGTGACTGTTTACACCCAGGAAAAACATTATTCCTGTCACGGGGGGTATCAGGACCCAAATGCGACACAGCTTGAATGGTGCACAGGAGGCTTTATGGAGGAAACACACTTCCAGGAAGCAGTTAACTTAGGATTGACAGACGGCAAACAGTCCAAAACAGCCTTGAACTTAAAACACTCAGGAAAAGCAATGAGACTCTGGCACGGAACGGGCCGATCTGGCACAGGAGCTTCTCACCCGGCCGCTTGTGTGGTGGCCGAGTGATTGCTCAAGGGGTGCAGGTGAGCTCCACCCTGACGCCCCGCAGCTGTGCCAGATCTGAACGTCCCTGGGTAGTGGACGGGCTGGCAGCTGCCTCCACTCACTGTGACAATTCCAGAATTGATTGCGCTCCGGTGTGGTCAATATATTAGCTTTCGGGGCTAATACTGGGCTGTATTAGCGTTTTAGCGACTTTTTACTGCTATTTCAAGAAATAGTGTGTCATTCTTAAATTTCAGTGATATATTTGTTCGTAACCTGAGATTGTTAAATGTAAATATTTTTAAAAATTGTCTCATAAAAACTGGGCTTTTTTATCTCATTCAGATTGGACAAAATATGGCAGAGCAGCCGGGTCGTTACGTCGTCCATAGCCTTCTTTAGCAGCTCCGCTAACCCGGTGCTGTACTTCTTCGCGGGAAAGTCGTATATCCGGCGAGAGGGCATGGCCTTCATGGCCCGGCTGTTCGAGGGCGCGGGGCTGGACTCCATGTCCAGGAAGAGCCGACAGAACAGCCAGAACAGCCGGGACAGAGATAAAGAGGCGGAAGTCATCACGCTAAAGGAATGACGAGCCAGAAAAGGAACCGACTGGAGAAAAGACGACCCAACGATCAAATGCTTGGTGGGATCACGAAAGACTGAGCTGAAACAAGATAGCGGTTCTGCTTCCGTGGGGAGCAGGGACGGAGATTCGGACGGAGGCTAGCGCGTTCGCTCTGGCCTCCGTCCTGTACTGTTTGGTTTAAGCTGCATCAGTTCATCTTCTTTGTTTTCCTTTTGGCCCCTTGAGGGCAGAAAACAAATCTTGAAATATTGAATGTTGTACTGAATGCTTTATTAAAAAAATTTAGAAAGTGTTTTTCTGCCAAGTGTTGCTCGACATTATGTCTCGTTGTGGCGTTGCCGTGGCAACGTATTCAAACTGGATGGTGACTGACCGGTTAGTCCAATAAATGGACAAATTAGACAAAAACAGTAGGGCTCGACACTGGAGAGGAACTCGCTGGCTTTTCTGTGGAATCTTTTGCTGTAATTTGGCGAAAGGCGATGCACACAAACAGGTGCTACCCTTCTCCTCCGACTGTTTCTCACGAACAGACATGCCCTATGGATGACCTGATCCTGAACCCTACCGCACAACACGATTTCATCTGCACACAGTGTCCCATCCGTCGTCAGGCCAGCAGCTGATAAAGAAGTGGGTAAAACCTCCGTTTTTTTCCAGCAAGGCTGACTCATCCGAACAAAGTTGAGCAAGTTGGCACAGCCCGCCCTTGGTGCACACCTTAGAAGGAGAAAAATCTGCTGAGAAAAAAATCCGGACACAGCCTGTGACGCAAGAGGCCACACTCGCAGGCTTTTAATCTCATTTGAGCGATTTCGGTGCTTTCCTGCGATTGTATCAGTCCTTCTGTCTGTTTTGTGTTTGAAAAATTAGCTCAACCCTTCAAAATGTTCGTCTCATCAAACACTGAACCAGCCCTCCAGCCCTCTTTGACTCATCGCTTGCAAAGAACCCAACGAGCTCAGAGCGACTTCCGTCCGTCCCTGATTTCCTATCACATGACTCTTACTCAATCTGCACATACACATGCTTTTTTCTTTATCTCGTTCTCTCTCTCTCTCTCTCTTGTCAGAGCAGAGAAGGAAGTCTGAGAGGTCACAGCAGAATTCAGAGAGGAGCCCTGCTGTCTAAGGTCCGTATGGAGCTCTCCGAAAACCTCTGATTTACAGGGGTCATATTTCCATTACTGTTAGACATTTATTAAGACGTGTGTGTGTGTGTGTGTGTGTGTGTGTGTGTGTCCAATAATTCTGCCTCTGGTTTGGTCATCTTTGTTTTTCCTCTTTGGTATCTTTCCCAAGCAGATCAGATGTGTTTTATCATCCACGGGTTTCCTTCACTTTCAGATCCGCCGCTATGGCCAACTCCACCTACCAAAATCCCTCCTCTTCCTCCTCCTCTTCACTCGCTGCGCCCATCAGCGTTTCGGCCCAGGTCGGCATCGCCATCCTGACCCTGGCCTTCATCCTGGGCTTCCCGGGGAACCTGTTTGTGGTCTGGTCGGTGCTCTGCCGGGTGAAGAAGCGCTCGGTGACGTGCATCCTGGTGCTGAATCTGGCTCTGGCGGATGCGTTCCTGCTGCTCAGCGCGCCGTTGTTCCTGCGCTACCTGTCCGGGGGGAGGGGCTGGGAGTTTGGCTCGGTGGCGTGCAAGGCGGTGCACTATCTGTCCAGCGTGAACATGTACGTGTCCATTTTCCTCATCTGCCTGATGAGCATGGACCGCTGCCTGGCCGCCACCAAGCCCTTCCTGTCCCAGAGGATGAGGACCAAACGCTCCCTGCATGCCTTGCTGATGGCCGTCTGGATCATAGCTTTCCTCCTCTCGCTGCCGATGCCTTTCTACCGCAGGTAAAAACCCAGTCCTTCCCTTCGTTTGCAGTTCTTCACCTCTGCTTCTCTCCCCCTCCATTATTTATTCATTGATTTATTTTAATTTCCTCTCCCCGACAGCAATCTGAAGAAGACGCTACCCAATAACATCACGTTAAAATTTTGCATCCCATATCACTGGAACAGCGTGGGCCACGAGGCCTTCCAGTACCTGTTTGAGACTATTATGGGCTTCCTGTTGCCGTTCACCCTCATCAACACCTGCTACTCCACGGTCCTCTGCCGCCTGCGGAGTGCTCGCTTCAAACGGCGGTCTCGAGGGAGCTGGCTCATCCTGATGATCATCTGTGCCTTTGCGGTGTTTTGGCTGCCCTATCACATCGTCAACCTCATCCAGGTGCGTCCAGGTGACGGTCTCAATATTGGGCCTGTGGACCGATGAAGTAGCTCATTGGGCCACATGTGGCCCCGGGGCCTCAGTTTGCCCGCCTCTGCACTAAACTCTGCCGTCCATTTTCCTTCAGGTGGCTGGTCTCCTGCAGAACAACGCATCGGTGCTCAAAGCGGCTAAAACCGCCCGCCCCAACGTCACAGCTTTCGCCTACTTCAGCAGCGCCGTCAACCCCATCCTCTACGTTTTCGCCGGCAGCTCCCACATCCGCCAGGCCGGCCTCAGCTTCATGGGCAGGCTCTTCGAGGCCACCTACTCGGAGAGCCGGACCACGAGTTCCCGCATGAGCAGCTCCTCCAAGGAGAGGTCCGTCCTCCAAACTCTGTCTGTGAAGCTGGGGAAGCCGTTGAAAGGCAAGAACATAGAGATGAGCAGCGTGGGGGGACAGGACCAACCAGAGCTAAAGACGCTGGCCAGCGCGGCGCCACTAGATTAGCACTGAAGATATGCTTTCTTTTATTTTTCGATTATTTTTTTGTATGGCAAAACTTCGTCGTTTTTTTAAAATAACTTGAAGCAATGTAAATATTGTTCATAATTTATTTAAATGGGCACCATGTTTGCATTTCTTTTCTCCCCCTACTTCTTCTTTTTTTTTTTTTTACATAACTGCAGTAAATTTAACAGAACATTGCAAAAAGGAACATTTCGTTAAATTGTCCTTCCCTGTTTCATGAAATTGCAATACCTCCCCTGTTTACTAAAACTAGAACAGGTTAATCACTGTTAATGCCTTGAAGTTATCATGATACTATCATTATGAAACAAGAGGGAAAAAAAGGTTTATTGTGACACATCAACTTTATCTTAATGTACATTTAAAAAATAGGACAGTGACATTGCAGCGGTGATCTTGTGGTTTCTGAGTTCCACTCATTCGTTAAATTTTCTCACGCCCTCAACCTTTTGCAGAAATGGCAGCAACTTTGACTTTTCAGTGCGGATGAGAGAAATGTTGGCCCCAAAATATCTTCTCACCTTTAGTCTGATATAAGTGTATCAATAAGTTGTCGCTGTAACTGCATATCCTAAAAAAACCCCAAAAGCCTGGCTTCTTTAATTGCCATCACAATCTCTTGCAAATTTAACCACAAGATTGTTGAACCGCAGTTTCTACTTTTGTCACATTTTAGTTTCACTGTTATCTTTATTCTACATATCTACATAATTCTGCATAATTTATCCCTAATATATATGAAATGTATTCATCCCTAATATGAATAAAATGTATTTATCTCAAAACATCTAATCGGAAACCAAAAGTTCTGTTCAGTTTGCATGAAGTATATACCAGTATGTATGTGAAGTATATACCAGTATGTGTGTGAAGTATATACCGGTAACTTTTAAAGATTTAAACTCCTGGGGATTCTGCTTCTTTGATATATGGTGAAGAACAGAAAACCTTTGTTTGTATGGTGCTCACAGGCTTCCACAGTTGTTAAAATAAGTGAGCTGGTCAAGTTAGAATTAAAGTTCCTCAGAATAAACATGCTGGTGCGACAGCGCCACCCGCTGGCCGCTTTACAGGACAGCTGAAAATGAGACAATATGCACAAATCCTGCTGTCAGTGAGATGCATTTATGAGGGTGCAAATGAGGTTTTAATGTTCTAAATAACACAAGGATTCTGCCCCCTTTTGTATTTAAAAAAATATAAAAGTTCTGGAAATAAATTCATTTGTTTCTCGTCCAATTTCTTTTCCTCATGAACAATGTTGAAGGTGCCAAAGTTTTTTTGAGACTGAGTCACTGACCCAGTAGGTATAAATAGCTGCTGCTTTATTGCGCAGAGAAAAGTCGGATCCGAGCTAGCGAGGACTCATTCGTGGAACAAAGACATGCGAAAGTGGAAAGCAGGAATGAAAACAAAGGGCGACTGATGGAAGTTCCCAAGCATGACTTGCCGTTGGAATGGGAGGAGCGATGGAGGAGAGAGAAGGAGAGGCGGAAAAAGGCGATTGAAGACAGCGGAGAAGGGCTCGAACAGGCTAACCGAGAACTGAAGTGGATTGTGGCTTGCAATGACTCCAGAACGGGTCTGAGAAGTAGCTTCACAGGGCAGCAAAGGTCAGGGGTCATCGACACTGGGACCAGTTCTGGGGAAAGTGCGGAGCATCTGATCGATCAGCAACCTGAGAATGAAGAACTTGTCCACATTTATGCCAATAAAAGCTATCCCAAGGACATATTCCAAGTCCTGGAGGAGTTCTGGAGGTCATCCGTTCTCACCGACCTGACTCTGGTTGCTAATGGCGACAGGAGTTTCCGGGTCCATTGGGTCGTGATGGCTGCTGTCAGCGCTTTCATCAAGAAGCAGACGAAGGGTCATACAGAGGACGGCATGAGGACGCTGTCTCTGGGTCCTGACGTCCATCGTGTTGGACTCCGGGCAATGGTGGAGTTTGCCTACACCGGGTCCATCAGGCCGCTGAGCAGCGACGGCAGAGCGCTGGTTCGGGCCGCCGCTCGGGCGCTGGCGGCTCCTCGATTACTGCAACGATGTGACGAGGAGGAGAAAGGGATGGAACCGGGAGGTCCGGGAAGCGAAGAAGAACAAGAGATGGAGCTTACTCTTCAGGCCATTAAAGATCTGTGGACTCAGAAGGTCGGGTGTGATGTGATTCTGGATGTGGGCGGGGCCTCGTTTCATGGTTGGTTCTTCAACATCTTTGACATCTTACTGTTGATAGATTAGGAATGCATATACATTAGGAATGTGATACTAGTCTTCTGAGGACCTTTTTCCTCTCTCCAGCCCATAAGGTTCTCCTGGCAGCGAGCAGTGACTACTTCCGTGGCATGTTCACCTCTGGAATGAGGGAATCCCGCCAGTCGCGGGTCGCCCTTCGCTTCCAGTCAGCGTCCGAGATAGCCGCCCTGATCAGCTGCTCCTACGACGGGACCCTCCCGCTCAGCTGGGACTGCGTCTTCGAGATCACATGCACGGCCCTCCAGCTCCAGTTCCAGCAGGCTCTGGCGCTCTGCCTCAGGTTCCTGAAGGAGAACATCGAGGTGACTTCCTGTCTGGACGTGGCGTCTTTCGCTGAGGCCTACGGCGCGTCGGAGCTGGAGGAAGCCAACGACTTCATACTCAGGAACTTCTGGGAGGTATCAGAAACGGCAAAGTTTCAAGACCTGACCGCGGAGAAGCTGCTGGAGATCATCGGCCAAGACGGTCTTTGCGTGCCCACGGAGTTGGCCGTGTTCCGAGCCGTGTCCTCCTGGATCGAGGCTGATCCCAGGGAGCGCGTGAGACACGCTGGGGCCTTGATGACCGGGGTCCGCTTCCCTCTCATGACGTTTCGGGAGTTCAGGGAGGTGCGGGCCATCAACCTGCGCATGGAGTGCTTGGCGGACGATGAGGTGGAACTGTACCGGTCGGCGCTGAAAGAGTTCGGATTCCAGAACAAAGCTCACCGTGTCCGACGCCCCAAGGACGTCCTCCTCCTGGTCGGGGGGACCGGATGAGCCCCGAGGGGGGCGCTGCGCTGCCAGCAGGGACGTGTGGTTTGCAAACGCCCTACACAGCTGCACGGGTTTGATGAAGGAGATGGAGTGGAGGAGACTGGGCCAAATGCCCGACAGGCCGCGGTTCCGACACGGAGTGGCGGCGGCGGCGGGGAGGCTGTACGTGGTGGGCGGGTGCTTCTTCTACACCAAGGATGACATCATGAAATCTGCGTACAGGTGACGACGGCGTAACTTCTGTGATGGAGACCCGTCCCGCGGACTTCCTTTGGTTTGTTTCCCTTCCAGTTATGACCCCTTCCAGAACTGCTGGAAGCAGCTGGCCGACATGTCTGGAGTTCAGGAGCAACTTCTGCGCCGTGGCTCACGGGGGTGGTCTCTACGCCATCGGAGGGGATAAAGAAATCAACACCAACATCGACAGCGTTGAGATGTACAACCTGGAAACCGACTCCTGGAGGTCAGAGGACACGAGCTCTTTGACTCGAACTGCTGTTTGTTTACTTTTGGGTGACGTTTCAACCTCCATCTTCTCAGCTACGTCCACTCGCTGCCTCAGGCGCTCAGCGGCCATGGAGTTAGCGTCACGCATGCAGGCATCTTCATCTCCGGTGGTTTCAACTCCAAGTACGAATGTTTGCCGTCCACGTTCCTCTACGACCCGGCCAGTGGAGCCACGCCCCTGGCAGACATGGCCAGCGAGCGTGCGCTGCACTGCATGGAGGCCCTGCAAGGCCGCCTCTACGTGGCCGGCGGGGTGCGCAACCTGAGGAAGTTTTACACCGACCAGCTAGCCTGCGAGGTGTATGACCCCGGCACTGACACCTGGACCGCCGTGGCAACCCTGCCCGTGCCACACGTGGGCGCAGCTTCGGCGGTGCTGGAGGGGAAGATCTACATACTGGGAGGCTACAGCCAGGATGACTACGCCGAGTCCGGACTGGTCCACCGCTTCGACCCCTGCACGCAGCGCTGGCAGAGCATGGGCACGCTGCCCGGCGCCATCATTGACGTACGAGCCTGTTTGCTGCGACTGCCCCAACACTTGAGGACGTGACAGCTAGTCTCCAGCTTTGATTCCTTCTGTCAGGGGGGGGCAAATAGGGCCCGGGGGCCACGCGGGGCCAGGTGACCTGTTTAATCCCACCTTCGCAGTCATTTCTCCAAAAGACAAAAAAGAGTTGGTCAGCTTGGTTTCACCTAGCATGCTAACAAGGCCTCTCGAGAAGGTGGGGCCAAACATTTGTAGCTTCAATCCCTCCGATTTACAGCCTCTTCAAAATATTTTTCTCTGTCAAAAGACCATCAAGCCCCATCTTTAGTTGCTCTCTGGTCCTCATTTGGGGGGTTAGTTTCCTGCACCACCTGACCGGCCCGTTAATCAACATCTAAAACCCAATGTGGCCCTTTTGGCAAAGAAATTGCCCACCCCTGCCTCACGCGCTGGCTCTGTATCTGCGTTTGGTTCTCTGGTTTCCTCCCACAGTCCAAAGATAAGATTGCACTTCAGGCTGACTTGAGACTGAATAAACTATGCGAGTGGTGTTTGTGCGCCTGTGCTTTGCGCCTCCGTGCCAGCGCCCTCAGCAGCAGGCTCTGCCATTAAAAGAGCTTTGACAGACACTATAAAACATTTCACTTTTTTCTTTTTAAATGTACAGATCTGAAAACAAGTCTCGAGGCCACAGAAGAAGAAGAAGAATGTCTGATAATCTGAATGCACATCTGACCTTCAGTGGCGTCCTTATCTTCCACTCATTCAACGTGACCTCAAAAAAGAGTTTTACTGATTAGACAGTTGTGCAACCTTTTAAAATGTATTTAATTTAGGATTATAATAAATGCCACAGCAGGATTATAAACCATGTCTTTCCTTACCTCCCTGCATTAATATGCATTAGTTTTAGTTCTTTTGTGACAGAATATCCACTGAAATTAGTGTAACAGTGAATTTATTACTGCTTGTTGTCATCAGGGGCAATAGTGAGTCATTGGATGAGGATGAAGAACAATATATTTTATTTAGTTTAAAGATTAAAAGAACACTTACAGCAAATAAAAACAAACACAACTTCTTGGTTATTAATGCATGTGAATACAGCTGAAATATGAGTATCCAGGAATGAGAATAGACAAGGAAAGAACTTAAAAACAACCCAAACATGTTCATAAAATCCAAGTACTGCACTAATATTGCACAAAATCCTAACTACAGTGTGAAAACACCTAAAAACACATTTGATTCAAGGAGAGAATTTGTCGTTAAGTTGAAGAGGTTGCAGGTAGACATCGGCTGATGTTGCAGAAACTTTAGTAATCATGTATCTGTTCTTGTTCGCTTCATTCACGTCTTCTCCAGCTGTCCTGATTCCTGTCACCTGTGGCTTGTTGTCTGACCCGCCTCCCTCAGGTGTACAGGAGCTCCTCTATCTTCTATCACTGCTTCCATTGTTGCCTTTTCGGTGTGGTTGCGGCGTTTGTGTTCACGATGATGTGATCCGCGTGAACCTAGAAATACCGCCTTCGCTAAGCTTTTACACACGTAAATGTGGCGGCAAAGGCAGCACAGACGCTCGTATGTCGTTGTTCGGGCCGGGCGTGTTGCCTGTGTTCTCCCAGCTCTGTGCGGCAGGATCGTAACGGTGGACCATCGGCGTGTTGCTGTAATCCTCCTGGCTGTAGCCACCGAGCATGTAAAACTTCCCCTCCAAGACGGCACTTCCTGCCCCGACGTGCGGCACCGGCAGGGAGGCGATGGCCGTCCAGCAGTCGGCCATGGGATGGTACATCTCGCAAGCCAGCAGGTCAAAAGGGGCCGCGCTGTGGTCCGTGGTGACGCCACCGGCGACGTAGAGATGCTCCCCGAGGACCTCCATGCAGTGCTGAGCCCGGGGTTGGACCATGTCGGCCAGGTAGGCGCTTCCTGTCTGCGGCTGATAAAGGAACGTGGAGGCCAGACACCTGAAGTGGTCGCTCAGGCCTCCTGAGACAAAAACCTGTCCGTGTAGAACGCTGGCTGCATGTGCGCTGAGAGGCAGATCCAGGGGGGAAGTGAAGCTGAAAGAGAGGGATTTCCATTGTGACTTCTTTCAAACTGCCTGACCCAATAACATCTCTCCCAACGTACCTCCACGTGTTTGCAAGGGGACAGTATCGTTCCACACTCTCGATGTTGTCGGGGTCGCTGTGTCCTCCGATGACGTATATCCTTCCGTCCAGCACCACCGCGGAGAAAGAACACCTCTTTTCCTGCATTGGGGCTAAGTTCTGCCATCTGTGTTGAAGCGGGTCGTACCTGGAGGTGGAGGAAAGCAGGACAGTGGGTCTGAGCTGGTTTCACTGGTTACAGCTCTCCTCTCACTCACCTGTAAACAGAATTCAAGGTGTCATTGGTGCCATAATACTTCTTCCCTCCAAACACGTAGAGTTGTCCTTTGAGAACGGCCACCTGGTGGCAGAACCGGCCTTGGTCCGGCATCTCCGCCAGCCTCCTCCACTCGGTGGCTTTTTTGATGCCTGTGTGGTGTCTTATGGAATTTGCAAACCAGAGCTCTCTGCTGATCCTCCGGCTGCCCAGGTCTTCAAAAGTCTGCTCCCCTCCGATCACAACCAGGCTCTCCTTGGGCAGGTAGGTGCGATACTGGATCTGCGGCGCTGCGTCGCTGCCGCAGAAGTCCTCAAAAATGGTTTTGTAGAGCTCCTGCAGGCCGGGATCGGACCACATCTCCACAGCCTGAACCTCCCTGAATTCCTTATATGTCATCAAGGGAAAATGGATAGTCTTCATCAGTTCTTTTGCGAGCTTTCGCCTTTTCTTTGGCATCCGTTGGATCCAGGCCACCACTGCCTTGAACACGGCCAGCTCCGAGGGGACACACAGAGAATGACTGCTGAGGTATCTCAGGAGCTGCTCGGCTGGCAGGTCCTTGAATTTGGAGGTGGACGCCACCTTCTGGAACTGGCGCAAGACGTAGTCATGCGAGGCGTCCAGCAGCTCGGCCAGCGCGTAGGCCTCGGCGAAGGACGCCACATCCAGGCAGGAAAGCGGATTCATTTCCCGCCGCATGAAGTCGAGGCCCAGGCGCAGAGCGGGAAGGTGCTGCAGCTGCAGAGCCGTGCTGGTGGTCTCGAAGACGCAGCTCCAGCTGAGGGCGAGAGCCCCACTGTAGGAGCATTTGATCAGCGTCTCCAGCTCGGGAGCCGACAGGGAGGGAAGGCTGACGGAGGGCTGGCCGCACTCCTTCATTCCTGATGTGAACATGCAGCGGAAGTAGTCGCTGCACGCAGCCAGGATGACCCTGTGGACTGGAGAGGGTTAGGGTTAGAGGTCCATCCTGGGTCACACTGAGCCCCTTGGCCTACTCACCATGGAGCGATCCCCCGATGGCCTCCAGAACGACGTCACAGCCCACTTTGTCACTCCGCATCTTTTCGATTGCCCGCAGCGTGACTTCCTGTTCCTCCTTCTGCCGATCTCCAGGCTTCTCAGGCTCTCCCTCTCCTCGTCTGCGGAGTTATTCAAGGTTAGATCTGTGTGCAACTGGACTTGTTAACGTGATCCCTGGAGATGTTTCACCTCCTCTCCAGAAGAGCTCCCTAGTTTTAAACTCGCTGGTGGGCGGAGACGGGAAAGAGCGAGTTTAGAGCTGAAGAAGGTGAAACATCTTTAAGGAGAACGTCAACAAGTCCAGTTCACCGTGGATCACTTTGACCTGGGCGAGTGAGAACCTACCCAGGCCGTCTGCAGAGTTCCACCACCCTGCAGGCTCCCAGGGTTCCGGCCGCGGCCTCGACCCGCTGCACCGTGTCCGGGTCCAGAGCCGACACCACGCCGGCGTAGGCGAACTCCACCACGGCTGCCAGTCCAACAGCGTCCACCTCTGGCCCCAGACAGATGTGGATTCGGCTGCTGTCCTCGGTTCTCTCTCTCAGACGGTGGCGGAGGTGCGAGCTGACCGCCGCCAGGACGGCAGCGTGGACCTGCAGGCTGGCGCCGTCCGCCGTGCTCAGGGTCAGGTCCGTCAGGAGCGAGGCGTCTCGGAAGTCCTTCAAGGCCCTGAATAACTCAGACGGATAACCATCCACACAGTAAGCCTTGACCACATCTTCATCAGCAATCTCCTCCTCCTCCTCACTTGCTTCCTCTTCGTCTGATTCCTCCTCTTCTTCGGGGGCTTTGAGGTCGTTTGTGGAAGCCTGTGCTCCCGTTCCTGCCTCCTCCGTGAGCTTGCGGTGACCTTCTAAGAGGCTTTTCTCCTGATTCTGCTGGTTTGGAATCTCAGCTCGCTCTTCATCATTAATTCCGTCTTTGTACTGATCCTCCTCTTTATCATTGTCAGCCCCTTCATCTTCCTCCACTTCGCTCTTCTTATCATCATCCCGTTCTGCCAAATTAGGTCCTCCAGTTTGCTCCAGTTCTCTCTGTTCTTCATCAGTGTGAACCTTCAAATCCATCATCATCTTCGCCGCAGCGCCCACCCTCTCACGAACCTGGTTCTCTACCTCATCTTCCTCATCTTCCTCCATCACGTGAGGTTCTGTCACACATGTGTGAGGTTCTGCTCCTCTGTCCTCCTCTTCCATCTGATCTTCTGGTCTTTCCTGCTCCGGCTCCATCCTGCCACATTCTCCTGTTGGCTCATCTTGTTGCTCCTCTTCATCGTCACCTGCCTTGATCAATCCTTCCTCCACCTTCCCATCATCATCACCACCATTCTCCTCTATGTCTACCTCAGTTCTTTCATCTTCCTCCATTACCTCAAATACATCACCGTCATCCTCACCTTCCTCTTTCTCACTCCCCCTGACCTTCGCTCTCACCCCTTTTTCCCCTCCGCCCGCAGCTTCCTCTTTCTCTCCATCCTCCTCACATTCAATTGCCTCCTCTTCCTCTTCTTCTTCCTCACTACCGCTCACCTCCAGGTTGGCCCAGTAGCTCACCTTCTCTGTCCATCTCCTCCTCCTCTTCTCCTCCATTTCTTTCTTCCATTCTTCCCACTCCTTCTGGCAGCAGGGCTCAGCCACGGCCATAGCGTTCAGATCTACCCACCAAACAAAAACGGGGAAATCCAGGAATAATCCACTTTTGTGGAGGGGGGACTTGCTGCCTGCTGACACCAGCTGTGTGAACCGACTGCTTCTCCTCCTGTGTCAAAGCCCGTCGCTAAACTCTGGCTATTTCCAGGGGACCGTGCACAGCGTGTGCAGCCCTGAAATATTACACTCATGAAGAGACAATCGGCTCGGGCTGGCCTAGTTCAGGACCAAAACTTGTGGCAACAGCATTTTATTCTCCACTGGCTTTAACTTCTTTTGACTTTATTGTGAATATTCGCTGTCCTAAAGGTGTAAAGGTGACAAAAGAAGATTTTTGTGCTGATAAATTGAGAATTCCACAGATGCAAATTATAAAGAGCTGAAAATTATGCTTTAAATTCTAAAAAGCAAAGAATAATGTCATGATCAATAATGATACGATACAGTATTCTGAGATACTGTGTCCAATCACCTTAAAACAACTAAGAATAAAGCTAAATTAATTCTGTAGGCTTTAAAATAGTGGGAAAATATGAACTAAAATACCTGAAATCGCAGTTCCTCATTATAAGACTTGTGTAATTACACTGTCACTGTTGCCTGCAGATAAACAGGGAACAAACACAGCAGCGATCTGGGCCTGGAGACATCCGCGTCTCTGAACCGAGTCGCCCCAGATGCCTTGGCATCTTTATTCTGGACCGTATGACTGTGGGATCAGTATTAAATGCCTCCAGGGTCACGTTGCTCCTCCGCAGCCAAAAGGGTGGAATCTGGGTCAAGGATCGGGAGGCGCGAGGGGAAGGAGGAGGCCACGGGGAGCAACAAAACAACGCCGTTAACACCTGTTGTCTTTTGTGCCGACAGACAGGTGGAACCCTGACCTGTCCCGAGGAAAACGGAGCTTCGGGCGCGCCCGGGGACCCTTGCGGATGCTGTCTGTTTCCAGCCAGGATGAGGTAAATACCTTGTTTCTTTACATTGATAAAAATGGACCCATTTAGATTGATTACTAGAGAATGTTGGCACATTACAGTTTAATGGTGAAGCTGAAACAGTCCTGGCACTAACTTGACTGTAAAAGCAGTGAAGGCTGGCATTCCTGGTGTAGTACTTGAAAAAGAAGTCTTATTTTCTCGGCACTTCTCAGGTACATCTGCTTTAATTTGTTGTTAATTCATTATAAACATCTGTCAGTCCGTATCTCTTTGGGTCTGTTCTTGTAAAGAACTCCCTGGATTTTTCCAGCTTCCCTTGAGGTGAACTAGCCTGTAGAACACTGAAAAATAAGAAAAAATCCCAGTTAGTTCTGATTTAATCAGCACTTTGAAGTTGAAGCGCTGTGAGTGGGAAGGCTGGAAATGAAACTGGTGGGCGACTAAACAAACTCCTACCTGAGTGACTGCTCGTTTGTCCTGTCAGCATGACAATACAAACCCACGGTAGATGCTCCGAACCCTCAGCCCATCAGAACATTTGAAATCCTGCTGGGAAATTGTTCATTTTGACCATTGTGATGAAAAGGCTCCAAACCGCTGCCATCATTTGCTAATAGCTGCAGCACCTACGATAGGCTTGACTCTGAGCACAGATGGTTACCATGGCAACGGGGAGAGGAGGAGAGGGTGAGGAGCGCTCGCCCGGTTCGGGGCCACGGACACGGCTGGGATGCCAGGCTTCACCTCATGTTTCTGCAGTTAACTGAAGAAGTGATGGAGGAAGAGGTTAAAGGACAGGTCCATCACGGATCCATCGCTGTCCCACGTTCACCCTTTGGGACCGAGCAGCGCACGCGCTGGTGTCCCACTGGGCCAGAGGTCCAGGCTGAGCAGCCAGGAGAGGAACATCTCCAGGCTTCTCTCTGAAGGGGGGATTGGCTGGCACCTTGTGGTGAGAACGGAAATTACAAAAACATTTGGGCAAAGGCCTTTCCGTTCAATAACATAGCTCATTTCTGACTATAATATACATGTTCTCAATCAATCCTGAAAAAAATCCACACATTTTAGTTTTTCTTCTCAAAATACAATCTAATTTTATTGAATTTCGGTTGCCCCGTGACACAAAGAGGTGAGCGCACAGGAAAGTACAAACACTGGAAGAGATAATAAACGTTGAAATAAATACCGAAAACATCAGACATGAACAAAAAGGCAGTCACTCTTTCTGAAAACAACTCCTAAATATAAACACATTCAAGTAAGGACAGGAACGTCTAGACGAGACCGTGACCTGGACACAGGGTAATAACGCCAGAGCTGATGGGGGTTTGAGGACAGCAGGAGAGACATCAGTCGGGACAGACGGACGAGAGGCTGGATCAGATCTCACCTGCTATTGCTAGTAAATGAGGACGCCATCTATTTTAGAATTCCCTGCATTCTAGAAAGCGTATTCCTCGCGAGGGGGACAGAAGAAAGTGGCGGCAGTGCCGGGGAGACCGGAGACGGTCCTGGAGACGCCGCGGCAGGAACGGTAGAATTGCATAGTTCAGCAGCGTCCCTTTTGTTATTATTTCGCTTTGGGAGCGTTCCTGCCCTGAACGCACCACCCCCCTCCCGACGCCTCCCCCCCCGGGCCTCGTTAGTCTGAGGAGCCAGACGAGAGGACTATATTTATCGCTGAGGGGGTGAGAAAGTGAGAGGAAAGGTGAGATTTCATGAGGCAAATTGCAAGTGTCGAGTTGACGCGTTTGGCAATTTTGGCTGGAAGCGCGATGCACACGCAGCAGTGTGAGCACATTTTAACACCTGGACCTGTGCCCCAACCGGGTTTGAAATAGCCGAAAATGAATCACCTCTGTATAAATAAAGAAGACGTCATCAGATGAGCTATGGAGGAGCAGTCGAGAGCGCTAGTTTGTGAACGCCACCTCTTTTTCTCGTCCATTTGTGCTCTTTGTTGTCAGGAAAAAAAACCTGTCACTCTGGAATCTATTCTAAAGGGTTTCAGTAACACCAGACCTTCCTCCCGGCAAGCTGAGGGGCTCAGGTCAGGCTCTGGCCCAAGGTAGAAAGAAGGAAACGATGACGATGACCAGCGAGAGGGAGAGAGGCAGCGACAGGAGGAGGACGAAGGGAAGCGAGAGGGATGACGACCGCAGCGTTGTCAGAAGTCTGGAGCCCCGCGACGCCGCGGCTGGATGATTGCGCTTCTCCGCGTTCGGCTGACAGATGACCAGCGGCCTGACCTGCGATATGCTCTCCTGGGAGGTGAAGAAAGTGGGGTCCAAAGCTGAGCGAGGGTTGTCCACACCTCCCCCCGTAGAAAGGAAAAATCTACCTCCAGGATGGTCCTGCTGCGGGTTCTGTCAGGACTCAGCCTGAGGTTCCAGCGATGGGACTTGTGGCTCCGCCCACCGTCGTCCTCGCTCTCCGTGGTGTCCTGCCTTGAAATGCGAGGCCGCTTGCGTCTACGCGAGCTAATCCGCTGGAGCGACCCCGGCTCCTGGAGTCTGGGAGGACGGAACCAGCCGGTCAGGCGAGGGCGGCGCGAGACAAAAACCGGCGGATGTGAACACGGAGGCAACGCTGACCTGCAATCCGTATCCTCGATGTCGGCATCGGCGTCACTTTCCCCCTGGGGGTCGGACAACAGACACTCCTCCTGCGTGCACATACGGATTACTGCAAAGTTCATCTACAAAGCCAGATGAATCAGCGTCAACAAACAAACACGCCAGTCATCCGAAGCTAACGTGCCGTTAACGAGCTCAGACACACTCGAGCCCTTTTCTCGTTTCCAACTCGCACTCTGACGTCCACCATCTGAGCTGCTTTGCAGGATGACACACCATCCGGAAACAGATGGAAGCTAACATCTGGTTTTCTAGAACTGCTACTTAGAATAGCTAATTAACCCATATTAGCTGGGCGCTAATGGTGGGAAAACAGGAGGTGACCTTGGACAGTCAGGGGGCTGGAACGCATCCTGGCTGAAGCTGCTGAGTCCTGGCTCCGCCATCATTGCTCATTAACGCTTAGCTCATTTTTATGGGATGCTTAGAGCCTTTTGCAAATCATTTCTGGCACTTTTGAGGCTGTAAAACGCCTGGAAAAGGTCTAATAGTAATTTTCTTGCTACTAATGAGGATCGCGGACCCATGGCTCTTACCTCGGTGCCGTAGCCCTCCGAGTACCTGGTTACCATCACCCTGTTTTTTCCACAGTGATGACACAGCAGCGCGTCCTAGGAGGATAGACCGCGCTTAATTATTGACTTAAATAAATGTAGAAACCGTTAATTAAGAGGGCAGAGGGCAGCGGACACCAAAAGGTGGCCGCAGAGGCAACAGCAGGAGCGCTTACCGGCGTGGGGGTGTGTGCTTCTGGATAGAGTGCACAGGGACTGGTGGTGCACACACACACTGCATCCACCTCTCTGCAACTCGCCCCCACCTGAGACAGAAAGAGAGGATGAGTGACTGAGGCACTGTCATCCTCGACCAGCAGCTCACCAACAACACTGGAGTGTTACTTTGTCGCAGAAAAAAATGTCATTTCACGCACCGCTGTTCCCGGCTCGGGGATTATACGTTCATCTTTACACCTACTCGCAGCTGAAAGTGCCGAAAGTGGAGGGCGGTTAGGTTAGTAGGGCCGATCAAACCCCGTGAATCACTCAAACCAGTAAACACCATCAGAGCCACGATTCAGGGCGCACCGTCCCACCAAGCCTGCCTGCAAAAAGCGGAACGTGCACAATAAAAATCCCACCTCACAGTCATTGTCGGACGTCTCTCCGGAGGAGAAGAGGCCGTGCGAATGTGAGTCCTTCCGCAGCATGACCTCTGACCTGGCTCGCCTACTCACACAGACCTGAGGAAAATAGAGATTCAGAAGAAGAGGGGGCCCGGAGAAAGAAGAAAAATAAGGGCATGATTGAAATTCCTGGCAAATTACACTGTTGGGAAGTGTCACACTGTTGTTATGTCATGGTGCTAACATAGATGCTACAGCCATTAGCACAGCTGTACCATACTAGCACTGGATATCAGCCACAAACTCCTGTTTAACTTTTTATTTAAGAATTACAACGTGTGCATTCTCACGTTTCCACACATATTTATTGATTTTTGTGACCGTTATTTCATTTTGTGCGCGGAGCTTGTCTGGCTGCTGACAGCACCGGGACACAAAGGTCAGATCACTGTGCCCGCAAAATTGACAAATACAAATCATACTAAAGCTTTTTGTTTTTGTCGTCCAACTGTTGCAAAATGTATAATGTTGCAATGGTGTACAGATGTTGTTCCCTTGTGAGAGATTTGTCATCAGAGCACCTCACTACAACATCTGCACTACCATTACGTAACAGCCTACGACCGCCACTGTTGTAACCGGACAACTTTCCAAATAAAGAAGTCAAGATGCCGTCAGCAGATGGCAACAAATAACCTTCAGAGGAATCACAACAACGTCTCGGACACGCGTGCGGGAAACGACAGTTATTCTGCATTTTAAAGGTAAATCAATCAGAATGGAATCAGTACCTTGAACGCATCCTATCGGCGAGCACGGAACTGCGCCATGAAGTAGAGTACGTCCGCGTTCACAGGGTGTGGGGCAGAGCGCGAGGGCGCCTCGCCTCGAGGCGCGGGGAAGCCGTCAGCTCGCGCTGTCTGGGAACGTTTGACATTGTGGCAAATCCTCCGCGTGATGTCATCCCGACTGATGCGCGCGCTCAACGGACAGCGACTATTGCCGAAACGGTGAAGCGGCGCCGACCGCACGACGGAGGGCTTCCGGCGGGACGATTTCAAAATAAAACTCCGCTTAAAGTAGGTTGCTTCCAACCGGAAGCTTAAAGAGTTAAAATGAAGTAAAAGAGACCCCCTTTTTATTTGTATTTTTTAATAACCAAAGTTTTAAATTTCACAATTATTCTTAATTTGGATCAAGGACGTTCAGATTGGAAATTTTGGTTTACGATTTCAATATTTCCTTTGCATTAAAAAAAGGCATTCCCTCCTTCACAAATAACTGCATATAATTTTTGTCCCTATATAAAAAAGATTACGTCAAAACAGGTGAAAATTAATGACACTAAGTGTCTTGAATTCCATAATTGTTCTTTGGGAAGCTAACAAGAGCTAATTTATTCTAAATATTTTATGAGTTCCACTAATCGAGATAAAAATGTAATTAGGGGGAGGCAAAGATCATTGGGGAGCAAACGTCATTATGGAGGCATTTCGACCGTAACCCCTGTGAGCATAACTGGATGTTATTAGACCTCAACAGTTAGTCCCCTTAAACATAGCGGGCGTTTACTAATTCAAATAAAACTGAAGAAACCAATAATAACAAATATGTTGTAAAATAAACAACCATATGTGCGTGGATTTGGACATGCTGTGATGTGGCATGTTGCATGGAATCATAAACGAGTGCAGGCTCTACTTTTATACGCTTGTGGATGAGAGGGGGAGGCCTTAGATGAGGGAAGAAACAGATCTTCTGTGGCAGATAGAGAGGTTTGTGTATACACAAGTAGCAATCCAAACAGGAGATACAGGCCGATAAGGAAATTAAGGAAAAGGGTGCAACTTAAATACACCAAGACGAATGCACCAACGGACCAATGGTGGCCCTCTTTTTGTGGCAGGCACTCTGAAACTCTCATTTGCTGTCACTTGGGATGGAATTCAAGAGAAGGCTGCAGGAGCTGTTTGGATAGTTTGTAGATGCAACAGAGGGTTTCTCTAAATCTGAATTAGATATACCATAGCTGGAATTCTGAAGGCTGCAGGTTTTGCACACATGCACCGAAGCCTTGGACATTCTAAAAGCAAAAGATTGGTGAGATACCCTAAAAGGGGATTACCTTTTGGAACTGGATCAGATAGACAGAGACATTATTCCAAGGATGACAAACAGATCTTAAAAAGGAGAATGAAGGAGTCGGAGCAAATCAAAGAGAACCTCCTGACGTGGGACTGGGACCCATCTTGGGGGTCATTCCTCAAACCTGCAGAACGTCTTTTCCTTAACACCTTGGATTTCTCAGACCTCAAAGATGAGGAAGACCAAACAGAAGACCAGCGAGTCAGTTCAACGGCTGTCTCCTGTCTGAAAGGCCCTCCGGCACCGCCGCCTCTCCCTCCACCGCCTTTTCCCTCGACCCCCCAACCAGGTGGGGCAGTCAAAAGTTGCACCATGAAGCTTTACTGGAGAGAACTGCAGGCTGTATCACCCCTTCCCCGCATGACTCGCTTTGGGAATCAATCTATTTGGGCTGATCTGGAGCCGGTCCACTTGGACACAAAGCAACTGGAGTGTCTGTTTCAATCCAAGAGCACTTCTTTTAATGTTAAAGTTTCTGGGAAGAAGGTAAGAAGTGTCAACTGTAAATATGCACGAGGCCACCATCATGCCGATCATGCTCCGTCTCTGCTCCGTCGGCTGCGTCACACGATAACACTAAAATGCCCGTTGAAATGCACAAGCAAAGTGTGGTTCTTTTGGTCCAACACAGAAACCATCGTCAGTGTCCGTGTTGGGGATGAAGAGAAGTCACATCATAACCATCACTTTGAGCAGCCTGCCGCCCGCCCACCTCCTCCCGCCTGCCATCTACAGCATGGACACCACTGTGTTAGACCGAGAGGATCTACAGGTATGGAGAACAAAAAGGCTTCAGGCAAGTCGAATCACAAACGGTCCTGCTGACTTTTTTTCCCATCACATTCCCGTCGAAAACAGCGATTACAGGTTATCATGCCTACAGATGAAGAGCTGTGTCTGATCAAGGATGCAAAGTCCCAGAACCCACACTCCCCTCTGGCTCCAGCCGAGTCCTGCCTCCTGACTCTCGGGCAAATCTCCTACCTGAGCTCCAGGCTTCAGCTGTGGGCCTTCGCTTTAGACTACGACTCCCTGGAAAGGGTATGCAGCTGCACAACAAAAGATCCCAGATTTCCATGAATGATGGATTCGGTTACTGACGTGTAGCGTCCATGTGCTCTGGATGTATCCTCTGCCTTCTCAGGAGATTGCAGAGCCTCTCTTTCATCTCAAGTTGGCCATGGAGCAGCTTTCTGCCAGTCAAACCTTCCGATCCATTTTGGCAACGGTGTTAGCCATCGGAAACTTTCTTAACGGGTGTAAGGTGAGCATTTCCTAACTGGTATTTATCCTAAATGCACATTGCCAGCATAAGTGACTTTTATTGTGCTTCAAGGCCCGGGGTTTTGAGCTGAGTTACCTGGAGAAGCTATCCCAGGTGAGGGATACACACACCCGCCAGCCTCTGCTCTACCATGTGTGTGTACTCTTGATGCAGCGTTACCCACAATCCTCTGACTTCTACTCAGACATCACCTCTGTCACCAAAGCTGCCAAGGTGTGTAGTACCTTTTGCGCATATCATTTCCATTTATTATCGTAAAATAATAAATAATAGCAGCAATTTATTGATTCAGTCCCAAAAAAACAACATCTATTTTTAGTGTGACTACTCCCAAGTGCAGCACAACTTCATACAGCTGGAGTCTCAGTGCAAAGCATCTTGGGAACAGCTAAAGATATTGGACAAGGCAGATGACAAGAAGAAAGGAGGAGGAGGAGAAGAAGATAAGGCCCAGCAGGGCTCACTGCGTCTCAGGCTTCAGAAGAGTTTGAAAGAATATGAGGAGAGGCTGAAAGTTCTTCGTGCTGTCCATCGTAGAGTCATCAACAGGTGGGACTCACAAATGTCCAAAATGTGCAAAAACAGCTTCACTAGTTTAGTTTAAACACCTCTAATTCAAATCAGCTCTCAAATAACGGACCACAGCAAAGGAACATTTTAGTATGCACGAATGGGAGTGGGCAGTCTTTACAAGTACATCACATTTAGAATTTTAGGGGGATTCCGTTTGTAGATCATTTTGGTTGCTGTATTGTAACATTTGAGTAAAAAGCTCTGCTTCTTTTGGAAATGTTTCGACAGATTCCATTCTTTCCTCTTATTCCTGGGATACTCCAAAGCTATGGTCAGAGAAATGAAAGCAGAAGATTTCTGTAGGACTGTTAGCAACTTTTCTTTGGAGTACCGGACCACGCGGCAGGCCCTCCTTCTGCAGAGAGAGAGGGAGCGTCAGAGGAGTGGAGGAGAGAGCCCGAGTCCCAACACTCCTGCCGCAAGACAGAAGCATCAGAAAACCCCAGCGCAGGTTTTTAGATCAGTGAAATATGTCTGGAAGTGCATCCAGAAATTAAACTTGGTTTTGTTGCTGTGTGTTGATCCAGCATGAAAACGAGGAGCAACTCAGGCTTGAGGAGGTTTTGAGGACACCTGAAAACATCCCCAGACTGGACGGTACTTTGCCTCGGAACCGCAGGAGGCTGATGGTAACCCAAGGTCAGCTGGTGGCCTCACTCATTTGCACATATTCATTCATTATTGGTGATAATGACTGAATTCCCCTATTTCTGTAGGTGCTATCACACGAAAACTGACATGGTGACTCACTGGATTCCACATTTTCCTTTGCAGGAAGTGTCGTTTATCAGTATTTATGACATTTTCCAAAACGATATCTCCTTCCCCTTCAATATTTTGTTGGTACTAATAAATGGCACTGTGTAAATTTGTGGTTCAGTAACTGCAGAGGAAAAAAAATACATTGTTCAAAATCCACAAAAGATCTATGTATTTTATTGCAAAAACAAACACAAAATCATGATGATGCTATAAAGGGGTGTAACATAGACAGGCCATTAGTTTTAAAAATTACATTGACTAATTTACGGGATCACTAATGTAAAATTAAGTATTTTAATACCATGTGGACAAACCAAACAGGTCAGTAAAGAATTTAAAATATCAAAATCAAAGGTAGGACGAAACACAATACTTTACAAAAAAATTGAATTTCATCGAAGGATATAAAAAATAAAGAAAATGATATTCTAACTATAGAATAGCGTATTATAATATAATAAAAGGTAAAGAAAAACTCAAGTATTTCTATGACGTTGGTGTTTGGGTCTGATTTTGACTGACAGGCGTGTCCACCAATCGGACACGGACACCGGTTTTCTGTTCTGCCGCAGCAGCCAATCAGACGCCGTGACGTCAGCGGGCGGTCCCTTTCTGCGCCGGGACGCCGCCATTTCGTTTCGCGTTGGTTTGAAGGTGATATTGTCAGCCTGCGCTGCGGATCTTTACTCCACTAAAAACAGCCCAGAATTTTACTCATTTTTAGCATTAAGCTCTTGGTGAGTATTTTTAAGCGCGAGAATTTTTTTCCCCTATTTTTTATTTTTTCTCCTGACTTTGAGCCGTCTTTGGAGTTTTTGTTTTTTATTTTTCAATGTTTTTTTCCTGTTGGCGTTAGTGGCGTACATTTTGTGATGGCTTCGCAGTAACTTGTTTGAATTAGCTTCTGCGACAAGAATTTTTTTATTATTATCCGTTTTTAATGCGAGACCTTTGAAAAGCTGCTGTGTTATCATGTTTATCTTGCGTTGTGGTCATTTTGGAGGCAAGAAAAATGAAGGTTGCGCCGGTCTTTTCTGGACAGCGTTCAGAAGGGGTCGCATTTTCCCCGGATCTTTGTTTTGTGACGGTTTTGTTTTATTTTCCTTATTTGTGCCTTTTAGCCCCGTCCTTAATTTTGAGCCACCGGTCCCTCGCTGTTTTAGACATTCGCCGCCCTCACCTTGGTCTTTTTGCTGTTGTTAAATCGCTATGCTTCTTGCAGCATATCTCAGGAATTAACGCAGCCTGCTTTTTCAGGCAAGATTTTTTCCCCCCCCATTACTTATTTGTTTTAAACTCAGACTCATCCTGTTTTAATATATTTTGCAGTATTGGACGTTTAGCATCAATGTTTCCTCAAGATAAACGGTCAGGCCCCTTATGGAGGACCACATGCAATGAGCTGATTTTTAATTTTTTGATTTGTACTTGTATATTTTTGATGTGTGTGTTTGTGTGTGGGAGGGGCTTTGCAAGGTTAAAGATTCCCTGCTGTTTTAAAACTTCTCCTAAACACGAAAAACCATTTTAAAGCCCCACTAGCCACCCACCCTTGAGGTGTCCTGTTGTGCCCTCGTGTGGCCAGCAGGGGGCGCTGTTCTGCGGCTGTCGCGAGGCGGCGGCCATGATGGAGGACAGGACGCCAGTTGCTTGATCAGAACCAGTGATGCTGATGTGATTGTTGCATATTTATCTGCTCATCTAGGATCTAATCCAAAACTGAGCATGTTCCATTTTTAAGTATTAACCATCCAATCACTGAGTGAATAATAATAAACTCTTTATTGTACAGTTTCGATACACTGGTTAAGAAAATCTAGTGGCCCCTTTTGAGTTTCTTTTTTTTTGTTTTTCGCATTTTTTGAAGCTCCACTTTTCTAATATTTTGTTTTTGTTTCCCCTGTTTAGTTTTTGAAGCCACTTTTTTGAACTGCGGCAAATCGTAAGTTGGTCTCAACCTTGATTTAAGTTTTGATTTTTCATCTCAAGTTTTTTTTTTTTTTTTTTTTTTACCTCACTCACCTTTTTACATCCCTTTGTGACTCAGTCCATTCTCCCTTCCTTTATTTTCAAATAGCTAGCATGTAGTCCCCCCACATCAAACTTTGATGCTAGTGTCTTACATTAGCTTTGTCACCTGGTTTTAATATACTCCTTTTTCAGTCTAAAGGGCAGAATGACATTGGATTTTTGCTCTCCTTGCTTTGAAAGCCCTCCTACCTTTTTATTGTGCATGTTATTCCATGTAGTTTAGACCATGACACAGAGAATATTTTCTTTAGCCCCACTTTCTGCTCACTCCTGAGCGTTTCCCTGTTATAAACAAGCATGCTGCTCACCACGGGGTACTAACATTTTTGATCAGTTTTGCTGAGGTTGTTTGATCAAAGTCATCAGCTTTATTACCAGTTTTTTTTGGTTTGTTTTGTTTTCCACATGGCAGCCTTTGGCGACATTGAAAAGCTGCAGAGGACTAGAATTGAATTGCATCCTCCCCCACCCACTTTGTTAAATACACACTTGCAGTCATCCCAGAGGCGCTGAGCTCTCGGCGTTTTGCACAGTTGAAGCACAAACATGAAGCCGACACTCGCATCATCAATCTGAGCCCATCGCAGACAGTTTCCCTGAACCAGCACGAGACACGGCAGGCTTGGGTTCTAACATAAAACCCAGAGGAGAGGAGCGCTCTGCTAACGCAAGGAAGAAACCCCATTATCCAGCTATGAAAGGCCTCGCTGTCAATCAGCCCAGAGAGAATCCGTTCGGAACGCTCTGGTCACTCACCAGACTGGATCAATATGGCTTTCAGCATCCTGCTGAAGGGATATTTTTCATGGCCCTGTCCCTGTCGCCGCCCTGCAGTCAGTGTCGACATGTGCTGCAGCCAGAACACACACACACACACACACACACGTGGAGCGAGCGTGCCAGAGCTGCCGACCCACCAGGACCAAATTGCATAGAACAGCTGTGCTGTGCGAATAAAGGTAAACTCCCCATCGCCTGCCAAACGGGTCAGCGTTGCATCGCCAACGCACCATTTTAGCGCCACGCCAAAGCCGGTGTGCTTCACACCGCGCACCACAACGCTGGAAATGTGATCGCGTCAGTTGTCCGGGTCCAGGAACATCTGTTGGAAACGGAGCGGGTATAAACAGAACCACCATGGTGACACAATCGACCCCACAGCAGTTAGCTCGCTCTGCTCACAGAGGCTGCACGTCAGCGTCACACTGGTGTACGTGCACGTCGGTGTGATCCGATTGTCCGGGCTCCACACAAATAATGCTGATAATGCTGCCGCGCGTCCCTGTACTTGACTAGGAAAACCAGATTTCGGGTGGATGCAATATCCTGTGGTCTTCTAATAAAGTTTTGGGTGTTTTATCTTCGCCGTCGCTGCTAGAATACGAGCTGTATGTAGCATAGCTTGTTTTCCCTGGTGCAAGAAAAGCGCCTCAACAACACACTTGTGTAGGTGTTAGCTGTGTCCCCCGTCTCTCATAGCTCCTTGCTGATGTTCTTCTCTCCAGCAGACTCACACAGGCAGGCAGAGCGCCACTGACCAGAGTACAGACACAATGGAGTGAGTGATGGCTGCTTCATGACCCCATCACACTGTCTGACACACACACACACACACACACACACACTCACCTGTGACCCCTGTGCACAACCCCCAGTGTGAGTGTGTATGCTTGCAAATCCACAGAATGAACCCCAGAGGTAGAGATGTGTTTAAGTACCGCAAACACGCCCGTGTTTGGTTGATTGAAGACTCTATATCTTAAAAACGTGTGTGTGTGTGTGTGTGTGTGTGTGTGTGTGTGTGTGTGTGTGTGTGTGGACTGGGGTGTATTCCTTCTTCTCAGTGAGCAATGGAATATAATCCAGACCCCCCCGCCTCCAGGCCTTGATTAGAAATAAACTGTTGAACAGAAAACAAAGTCATAAAATGCTAATGGTTTACAACCATAATGCATTCCTTTCACACGCCAGCTGATTTTCCATTTGTCTTCGTGTTTGAAACATCACTGAGATCTTCTGTTCCCTCCCTCTCCGTCTCCTCCCTCCCCCCCTCTCCCCAGCCCCATGGCCAGCAGCAACATCACCAACAAGACGGACCCCCACTCCCTCAACTCCCGCGTCTTTATCGGCAACCTCAACACCTTGCTGGTCACCAAGGCGGACGTGGAGGCCATCTTCTCCAAGTACGGCAAGGTGGTGGGCTGCTCCGTGCACAAGGGCTACGCCTTCGTGCAGTACTCCAATGAGAGGAACGCCAGGGCCGCCGTGGCCAGCGAGGACGGGCGAATGATCGTGGGTCAAGTTCTAGGTGAGGCCCAGGAAAGCTGTTGTTTGCCCCAAAAAGATGATTGTCTACATCCGGAACTTGTTTTTCAGACATCAACCTGGTGAGTGAGCCCAAGCCCCACAGGTCAAAGACGGTGAAGCGTTCGGCAGGAGACATGTACAGGTGAGGCCGCGAGGGGCCGCTTTTGAAAAAAATACACAATCGCTAAACGATAGTGAGGTTTTTTGTTTTCTTCCAGCTCATCTCTGGATCTGGATTACGACTTCCAGAGAGACTACTATGACAGGTGAGCTAGCCTCCTCACATTTCTTGTTAAAAAGTGGCTACAATTCGGCTGATCTGCGCTGTCCCTCCTCCCAGGATGTACTCCTACCAGTCCCGTGTGCCCCCCCCGCCTCCTCCCCTGTCCCGTGCTGTCATCCCCTCCAAGCGCCCGCGGGTCAGCCTGAGCGGAGGCGGGAGCCGACGGACCAAGAGCAGCTTCTCCTCGTCCTCCAAGAGCGTCCAGAGGACCTCTCGCACAGGTAGGTGGCGCGGGAAGGCGCGTGGCGGCGGGTGGGGGCGCGCCGTCATCTCCCTCTGCTCCGCCCCCACAGTCAAGGTGGATGACCTGCACACCATCAAGAGAGGAGCTGACGCAGATCAAGTACAAGGTGGATTACCTGCTGGAGAGCCTGGAGCGCATGGAGAAGGACCACAGCAAGAAGTCAGGTGAGCTTCAGGGCGACGGTGATGAGGCCTCGTCAGGAATCGATGATCCAAACACGGGATTCCCAACAGACAAGAGCTCCAAATCAGAGCCAGGCGAGGTGTCGTCCCTCAACTCCTCCTCCTCCAGCAAGAAGGACGACGGCCTGAAGCTGGACAGGGAGAGCCGCGAGCTCAACGACTCCGAGGAGGAGGGAGACCTGCTGGAGGACGAGGACGAGGTCAGAGCAGAGCTCCAGCAGACGCAGGGGCTCCCTGCTGCGCGCGCTCACGCTCCTTTTCTTTTCGCAGGTGAAGAGCCGCGGCAGGGAGGAGGAGGAGGAGGAAGAGGAGGGCGAGCACGAGGAAGGAGAGGATGACGGAGACAGCGCCAACGAGGACGACCCGTAAACGCCAAACAGGGACGCACAGAAAGTATGATTGTATGTCTCCAGCACTCCACAACGCTCACGCGCTTTCACCGGTTGGATCGACGGGACGTTCTATAAGGTGTTTTGTAGATATCACAAAAAAAAAAAAAAAAAAATAGACACACACACGCACACACACACACAAATGCCTGTTGTTTTAAATAAACACAATAAACAGTAATGCCCCCCCCCCCGCCCCAAAGAACAATCTAGTGGAAGGAACATTCAAAAAGTTGTCCCAGTCCCTGCTGCTGTACTACTGCCACGTCACCACCAGGGGGCAGCGTTGCACCACAGCCGCCCCCCAGGGATCTGGAGGGCTGCTGAGCGCTGGTGGCCGAGCGCTGATTTCTGCTCCAAGGCCAGCTCCTCCAGAATCCCACTCTGGTAAAAATAGCTCCCATGCCTGCGTTCGGCACCTTTAACCCCCCTGGCGTGAGTTGGAATTCCACCCACATGGAGTTCAGGGTGGGAGGGGGGGGGGGAAAAAAAAGGGGGGGGAAAGGGGGGGG
>CAAE01014531.1:153814-187307 GCA_000180735.1 Tetraodon nigroviridis | reverse complement strand
AAGTGGAGATATATCTTGCATGCGCACGAGTTTGGAGAGGCCGCGGCGCTGTGTGCGCGTGTGTTATTGACGCGCACATGTGGTTGCAGCCAGCGGCTCTTTGTTCACCCCACCTTCACGCAGAGACCTTCCACAATGACAGCTCACACACCCGTAGCGCACGGAGAATATGGGCCAGTATTGACATTTTCACCCCCCCCCCCCCCCCCCGGGTCTCTCTACGCGCGTCTTTGCGCGTCTTTTTGGTTCTTTGTGGCGCTCAAAACCGCACCGAAGCGCTTTTACGCGCAAAAGCCTGTTTTCTTCGCCCTAAAAACGGCTCTGATCGGGGGTTCCTGGTGGTCCTGGCGCGCCAGGGGTGGGTGGGGGGCTCTGTGTGGCAATGTCAAATGGGGGCGTGTCCGCTGCGTGCACGGCTCACGCACCCAGCGGACGGGTCGGAAAGCGAAAAAGCGCGTTTTTGCGCGTCGCTCAGGGCCTCAAGGACACGCACGCATGCGGGATCCATGGGAGTCCGCGGATTCCGTGAGTCATACATTCAGAGAGCCGGGGAGCTGCTGCTGCAAACAGGCGCGCACCACGCACGCACGCACGCAGACGCGCGCCGCAGACAGGGCTCTCCAGGAGAGGACGTCGCTGCGGGATCTGAGGATCCAGGCGCACAAATGCGGCTGGAGGAGAAGTCCTGTCCGCCGAGAGACAGCCAAGGACAGATATGTCCCCTCATCCGTTCCAGCTGGTGCCCGCGGGCCCAGCGGGGACCAGTCCGGAGTCCCAGGAGCTGGAAACAGTTGCTCCAAACCGCTCCGGAGGGATGAAGTAGCTCCAACTTCAGGGTGGAAGCTAATCTTTGATGTTGTTATCAAATAATTAAGCTTGTTGAGAGTTTAATGCAGGCTAACAGGAGCAGACGCTAATGAGCTCCTAGCTCCTTCCAAACCAGGAAGTTTGCTCATGGCCGATGCCTCAGAGATGTCCCTGTCCCCGTCTTCAGTGTCCCTTTAAAGGCCACCTTTTATAAAAAGAAGGAACAGACCACAAAGGTCATACGGACAGGGATGGGAAGTCACGTGACCCCGTTTCATTGCCTCCAGGGATCTGGCCTTGTTGCCATGGCAGCTATTGACCGCCGTGACCTGATTGAGTTCATCTGTCAGTGACGGTTTGATCTCGTGCACGTTGGGCAGCTTTAAAACCGTGTAGGAAAGGAGCCACGCCTTCGTTTATGCTAGCCTCCACATCGCTAGCCTCTTAGTGATGTTTGTTGACACTTATTTTTTGTAATAATGAAAGAAATGTAGATGTTGCTAGCACTAGTGACTCGTCGCTAGCTAAATATAATCGTACATCAACGTTGCTCGTCATTTGCTAATCCCAATCCCACTGCCTCCTTAGCTGTTTACACTCCCAATGTTAGCATTGACTTCCACCGTGTTTGCCTAGCTGGGGTTGGCTGGAGGGAAATACGACGGCTACCGTGGCCGAAATGGGATACTTCTGCCTCGTTTTTAAAAGATGGCTGCCGACAAAGACGCAGCGTTGACGTAGCCGTTGACAGGTAGATAAACCGGGTCAGCGAGCGGCTAAAAATGGATCCCCCGAACGGCTTCAGAGGTGGTTTCAGGCCGCCGGAATATCAAAGATCGCGGCTCCGAAATAGCCTCGGTGTACGTCTCGCCACCTGCTGGATCCATCTGAAACCTCGCTCATTGCTGGAATTTTCTTTGAGTCTTTCTAGACTTCCTTTGATTCTTTGATCTCTGTTGTTTGAGCCAGCCAGAGGGAGCGTCCAACCATTCCCAGAATTTGCGAAATCGCTCCGCCACAAGTGTGATTAGACCGAAGACAGGCCGGTTATTTTGATCCCGCTCCTGTTAGAGTTGGCACTTGCGCCGGTGAAGACGTGCATGTGACGCGGGCGCGGTGGGAGTCTCCCCCCACGTCTGTTCTGACGGTTTTTGCTTGCGTTGCCTGAGCTCTGGAGCCACGAGTGGAGTGCATCGGTAGGCTTCGCGTGGGCGAGCGCAGCGACTCCCAGATGGGGTCAGCGCGCTACTGCTGTTGATGTGCTGGCATGTAGGTCAGTCGTACATTTTTAAACGTATGTTTGCTAACGGGAGGAGGAGGGGGGGGGAATTCTCGCTCCTTTACCATGCTGGACTGGGGCCAAAAACAGGCAGCACAAAGCCCTGTCTGTTTCCACGAGCCAGGATTCAGGATCCTCTCGACACCTCTATTTATAGATAACGTCTCCAGCCGAGCTCCCGTCATGTTCTTCAGTTTCTTTTTTTTTTGTTTTGTTCTTTCGCCGACGTGTTTGGATCGTTTTTGTCAAACGGAAGTGACCCGAATGCATCTGAAATGTGCGCTCGGTTCGAGGGGCCACGCTGTGCGCTTGGTTCAGCGGTTCCACGGAGCACCCTTACATAACCCGGAGTGTTGGGCTGGAGGCAGGAACAGGTCAGGAACACGGTCCAGAGGTCACCCTCCATCTCCGCTCCAGCTCTTGTGTCTATCTAACAAAGAGCCGTTGCTAACGTGGCTTCGTTTATAAGTTTTGGTTAACTCAAATCACAACGCAGATGTAGCTAAACACAAGCTAGCGGATCGTTGATAATCAGCTTTTGACTGAGGCCTCTCGGTTTTCCCGACACCGGGAGCCTGGATGTCCGATGGGAGGTGATAACGAGCGGCCAGCGGCTAGCCAAGGGTGGAGGGTTCCAGGGTTTGAGGGTCCACAAAGACCTGCTGAGAGACGAGGAGGGAAAATGGGCTCTTCTCAGCAGCTCTTTCACTCCCATGTTTGTGTTTGTCCTGGAGAACCAAGGTGAACCGTGCTGGCACATCCTCCCCTGCGGGAGGCGGGCAGCAGGGAGGGGACGAGGGAAGCTTTTGGCCCCTCTCAGGGTCTCTATGGTGGCTTCTGTTGTGCCCTCTCTCCCTCTCTCTCTCTCTTTCTCTTCAGATGTTTGTCTGTCATCTCTCTTTGCTTTTCTGCTCTGGGCTGGATTTTCTCCTAGCAACAGGCCCTTCCAGACACCCTTGATGTTGCAGGTCTGTTGAAATCATTAAAAAGAGCTGCAAAACAGTCAAATCAATGAGCAATGCGTCAAAATAAAGTTTGAAAGGCACCAGTTCCAAAGGGCGCTGGTTGGTTTCCTGCTTTTTTGAACAAAAAGAAAGAAAGAATAACATTAGAGAACCAGAAAAGGTCAAAAGTGGACAGAAAGGAAAGCATTGAAAGATTTAGGCCGCGGGCTTGGGTTGGTGCTGTTTACGTTAGGAAAGTTGATCAGTGCTCTGAAATCTGCAGATTTCTGTTGTTAAACCTTTCGCTTTCTATCTTTCGGGTAAATCTTTATCGAGATGAAAAGTCTGCCATCGTGGCCGTCGTGAGCCTTAACGGCTCCGTCTGAACACCACCTCTGACCTTTCAGCCCACATCCTGGATGTGGGTGACCTTCGTGCTCAGTGCCCTACTTCAGCTCTGCTAACGTGCCCGTTTGTTCAGACCTGCACAAACCGTTAACCACAGACCGCTAGCAGAACTGTTCAGCTAGGTTTTTGCTGCCCTAAGAGAGGATCTAGGGTTAGGTCTATGCAGCGCCGCCTACTGGTCCGACAAGCTAGCAGAGGGCCCTTTTTCATGTCACACACGGTCGTAAACACGCTCAAAACAATCAGGGGTTCATTTCAAGACATTCCCCATCGCAGGATGACATCTGAGACCTGCAGCCTGTTCACACAACAGACCAGCTGCACGAGTGTTAGCGGACAGTTGCCCAAACCAGCTACGTGTGGATCGGACCCGAGCAGGCTCCTGCTCCTTTCCTCAAGCTTTTTTTTTATCGTTAACACTTTATCTGGCTGGTTTTGCGCCCCCCTCCACCCTCGCTCACCACGTCAGTCTGCCTTTTTCCCTCCGTCACCATCTTTCTGTTTCGGCCGGTGACAGACGGCGCCTCCTGTGCAGTTTAACAGTTATTATACGCTCCAGATCATACTGACTCACACAGAAGCAGGAGGGGGAGAGAGAAAGGTGGATGGAGGGAGTTAGGCCGATTAAAATGTGACAGCGGAGAGGAGGGAGCAGATTAAATGGAATCGTATCGCTGCGGCTTAATTCGCCGCTGACGTCACGTGACTTCTTCTTCTCGTGACCTTGACCACTTTTACGTCTCCCATGATGCTGCGCTCATGTCTGCGTTGTTCCAGTAAACAACAACATGATGATTAGCATGCTGCGGCTACGAGGGCTGCCTTGATTGCATTTGTCGAAAATATTCCTTATCCGCAGCCACGTGTGGGATCGGTTGTTGGAAACCGCTCGAACCTGGACTGGTGTTGTGTAGATTCGTGGTCAGAAATGCTGCAGCAACACAACTCGCAATTCCAGACGTGCACATGGAGCATTAACGGGGATCCTATTAATAAACCCTGAGGAACGCGGTCGGGACGCGGCCGACCTGTAAAAACATTGGCTCTGATATCTGATGGATTGCAGCGTTGTCATGGCAACGGTTCAGCTTTTGGGAGTAGCTGATCGTCCTGCTGCAGATTAGTGTCATCACACCAGAATATTTCAGCACATTTATGCTTCATTAGTCCGAAAACTGGCTGTTGGGTTGTGTCATTTTGGTATTGTCCACCAGGCGGCAGTGTTGGGAGTTTTCTTAGGTCACACCAGTAGTGGTTGAGTTTTACCCTGTGCTGTATTTCCTCTGTGTGTGTGTGTGTGTGTGTGTGTGTGAGAAGTTTCAGCTCTAAATGCCAGAGCAGGCTCCACATGCGCTCACCCTTCTGCCTTCATTCTGCAGATGTCACAGGTGCATTCTGGGAATGCGTGCGCCGATGTGCATCGTGATTACATGCGCTGATTCTCCACCACATCAAATTCACGTGCAACAGAGCCTCTTTCTAAGCTCACATGCAGAGCTGACGTGTGCACCGTTGCCATGTGACCGTCTGAGGTGTTTTGTCATAGATTTTATTGCTTTTATGGTTTCAGCAGCGGTTAAATGAGACGCATCTGCCTCTAATCTGTGTTATGTTGTCATGCAGCGATGGAAGCCAACGGTGACGGGATTGCGTTATGGTATCCGCAGATACGAGTGTTTCTGTGTCCGGCGGCGGCGGCAGAGCCTCACCTCTGCTGGCAGGGATCATTAATTAACTCCCATCACGTCCCTGAGCTCCAGCAACATCCCGCCTTTAATCACTTTTATTTTTTTCATGTCTCCTCTCATTTATTCCCGGCTTGTCTCAGGAGGCCACGCCATGACGACGGAAATGCAGGAGATCGCCATCACGGAGGACAAGCCTCTGCTCACGGGCCAGGCCGATGCCAAGGTCGGGCACACACACTCACCCCTGATGTGTGCACAGATGCAGAAAAGGATGAATATCACACACATGAGCGCATGCACACACACATAAACACAGTGAGGTGTACAAAAGTGTGTGTGTGTGTCTGTTTTTGAGGAGAAACCAGGGTTGGCCAGTGTGTCCAAGCGGCCTTGTCCCTAATGTGTGTGTGTGTGTGTGTGGGGGGTTCAGCACAGCTGCAGCTCTGGCTCAGATGTGTTTGACGTCAAAGCCCGGAGGCAGCAGAGCTGCTCTTCTGCTGTTTTCTTTTTAATTTGCAGACGCAGCGCAGAGCTGCTTGACTACTGACACCTGCTGGACGACCAGAGCAACTACAGCTATTGTCAACTATATGTCCTCAAAGAAAAACCACAAAAACTGTAAAAATATACAGAATAGAATAGAAGAATATACAGTAAATGACCGTATATGATAATAGGATAACTCGCTGACGTGGGGGCAACAAATCTAACAAGAATATGGATGTAATAATGAATAAATATCTGTTTTCTAGGATGCTGAGCTGGCTGCCAGGATACTCCTGGATCAGGGACAGGTGAGGTTGTTTGTAATCAGCACTTATTTTAACATTTTCCCTCAGATTTTATATCAATTCGTTTGCCTATTTCTGCCTCACAGGAGGATAACTGTGTGTTTTTGTGGGTGGATGTGTAATGAGCGTGTCCCCCTCCAGGAGCACAGCATCGAGACCCCTCACGGCGTGGTCCACGTGACCCTCCACGGCACGGGCGCCACCCGCAGGCCCGCCATCCTGACGGTCCACGACGTGGGTCAGGAGAGTGAGTGTTCCCTCTCCGCCGTCTCCGTCCTCCTCCTCACCTCCGGGTGGCGTTTACCGCCTGTTTTCCTCCCCTCCCCGGCAGGTAAGAGCTGCTTCTCCACCCTGTTCAAGTTCGAGGAAATGCAGGAGATCGTGAAGAACTTCACCCTGATTCACGTCGACACCCCGGGGCAGGAGGAGGGCGCCGCCGCCTACCCCGCAGGGTGGGAAACCCAGAGCAGCAGAGGCAGAAAGCCAGAGCTCAAAGACCCCAGATGGGCAGACGGTTGTTTTTCTGTCTTGCAGTTACCAGTACCCCTCCATGGAGACCATCGCAGAGATGATCCCTGCCGTCCTGCAGTTCTTCAAGTGAGTTGTTGTTCTTTTGCAATCGCGAGCGTTTCGTCTTTCACCGACGCTGCTGCACGCCTGTACTGATCCTGTCCTCCTCTCAGCGTCCGCACCGTGATCGGCGTGGGCGTGGGAGCCGGGGCGTACATCCTCTCCAAGTTCACGGTCAGTCCCCCCCCCCCAGCTCGGTCCCGACCTCGAGCGTCTCGCTGAGCTCTCCCCTCCTGTCCTCCTCAGCTGGCCAACCCAGATTCGGTGGAAGGCCTGGTTCTGGTCAACATCGACATCCAGGCCCGAGGGTGGATCGACTGGGCTGCTCAGAAGGTGCGTTTGATCTCGTCTGATGGCAGCTTGTGCGTCTCCTCCCCTCTGACTCTGCCTCTCCCCCGTGTAGCTGAGCTCTGTCACGTCCTCCCTGACCGAACAGATCCTGACGCACCTTTTCAGTCAGGTAAACGACATGGATTCATCACGACGTGAGCGCGGCGGTTGTGAGCAAGCCTTTTTTTCCCTCCCCCGCAGGAGGAGCTGTCGGCAAACACAGATCTGGTGCAGTCCCACCGAGACCGCATCTCCAAAGCCTCCAACCTGGTCAACATTGAGCTCCTGTGGAAAACCTACAACAGGTAACGTTGCCACCAGCCCAGAGGGCAGACCCAGATTCCTGCAGGACTCACGCCTTCCTTCTTTTCCCTCTGCAGCCGCCGAGACTTGAACATCGAGCGCAACAGCGCCTTCAAGTAAGTGTCCTCTGAGCCGAGGCTGAGTGCTGTCTCGTGGTGGCGTGGAGTCCTCTTTTTAACTCCTCCCCTGTCGTCCTCAGGTGTCCGGTTATGCTGGTAGTGGGTGATCAGGCTCCGTATGAGGACGCTGCTGTGAGTTTCACCAGCTCTTTTTCATTTTTTAGGTCTTTTTACTCTAAATTGCAGCAATCCGTTGTTGTTCCTGCGTGTGGCCACTAGGTGGAGTGCAACAGCAAGATGGACCCAACGACCACCTCCTTCCTAAAGGTACTTTTGCTCTCTTTTTTTCCTATTTCTTTGCACTTTTTGGCAGTGCTGCTCTCTAACGCCTCTCGTCCCCGTCCTCTGCAGATGGCCGACGCCGGCGGCCAACCTCAGCTGACCCAGGTAACATCAGATCCAAACACTCGCTGTAAAAACAGTGAAGTCAAGCTGTTGAAGAAAAGCATTCGTGTGTTTGCAGCCCGCAAAACTGACCGAGGCGTTCAAGTACTTCATCCAGGGAATGGGATACAGTAAGTTTCTGATGTCAGATGGTCATGTTGGCTCGTCCCTGCCGACAGTAGCCGAATCCCGCACGCAGCTTTGGTCTGTGTCGCTAAATGGCGACGAGCTTCATCCTTCAGGGCCACGGAGCCACGTTGGAGACAAATCCTCCACAAACATGAGCAGATCCGTGTGTTGGGATGAGGGAATCTGCTATCGTTGTCTTCTTCTTCCCCACAGTGGCGTCCTCCTGCATGACCCGCCTGTCGCGCTCCCGCACCACCTCCCTGTCCTCCTCCTACTCCATGGACGGCTCCCGCTCCCGCTCCCGTACCCTGTCCCAGGGCTCGCAGGGCGGGCAGATGCCTCCCAGCCCCTCCCAGACCATGGAGGTGTCCTGCTGAAGTGGGAGAGGTGGGGCGGTAAACAGATCCTTTGGTTGGAGAGAGCGAGTGAGCGGGTGAAGGAAGAGATGATGTCATACAGGAAGAAGACAAATGGCTTACTTATTTGTCACAAACCGACTCGAAACATTCTCCGTGCGGAGGGATACACGGAGAGAGGGAGGGAGGATGAGGAAGGTTTTGCACCTCACACGACAGCCTCCTCCTCTCCTCACATCTCCCCGTTAGCTAAAGTGGAAAAAAAGAGGCTGCTTCTAATCCCCAACTGCGATGACTAACTGAAGATGTGAGGTTCGGGGGGAGGATAGGAACCCATCCTCTCTCTCCCTCTGCCGGAGCCCATTTCAGCCCTTTAATTGAGCTAACGAGAGCAGACCTAACCCAAAATAACAACTTTATTTATAACCGTGGGAGTTGATGAGGAGAGTGGAGAAAGCTAATAAAGATGTAGTAGGATTTAAAAAAATAATATTGTTTATTAAACAACGACTCTAAAAAGAAATAGATAATAAAATGTCCAGTACTAGCAGAAATGCATCTAATAATGTGTGTCTACGACTGTTTTGAGTTGTCCTTGGTGTTTTTATTCTAACCTGCCTCAGAACGGGGTCGGAGCTACCGAATGCCTCACCTGGCGCCGGCCAGCAGGGGGCGTTGTAGCGACTACTTCCTTCTTTCTTCTGTCTTCCATTTGCCCTCGTAAAGGGACTGTTTGAGTTTTCTCCATGATGTTGAAAGCAACCGGCGGGAAGCAGCGTTGTTTTTTTGGGCTGCGTGGAAGCTGCATGCCTGCCGTCGGGGTTCTGACGGGAAAAGAGTTTGATTTTGTACTTTGCTGATGAGTTGCGGGGATTCGAATGTGTGTCTGTCTCTCAGCGATTGGCTTTGAGCGCTTTATTTGCTTGCGAAGGCCTGTGAGTTTGAGGAGCTAGCGGTCTAATGCTAGCTGCGCATTAAGTAGTGCTTCCAACATCGGTCCCGTCTGTCGATCCACACTTGATTCTTTCTCAACTCGGCGCTTTCGCACCGGAAAAATAAAAAAACGAGGCTTTTCGTCCAAATACTTCTTCCGGTGTGAAAAGGCCCAGTGATGTCACTCGGTAGCGTTCTAGTTTCTGATTCCAAGGTGCGTGTGTGGCCAGGAAAGATCACTGTGTTCATCCGCTGGGTTGCAGCCTCTAGCCTTGGCTACCTCCGGACAGACCCCGCTAGCATACTTGAGTTTCGAGCACATTACTGACACGTGTGAGAATGTGTGAGAGCGTTTCGATCCCAAAAGCACAAATGACGCAGCGAGGAGGACGAGGGTTCGCTGGCATCGGTTGCCAAACCCAGCTAGCATCCGTCCGGTGGCCGCGGAAGCCCCGAGCGATTCAAGAGCGATACACCAGCCCCTTCACTGCCACGATGCTGAAGCAGATGTTTCAGCACCATTAACGTAATAAAACCATCTACTGAAAACAACCACTAGGGGGGCACCCGTCCTAAAATTCCCCAATTTTTAAAAATCTATGATTTCGGATGTGCACCTTTCCAAGGTCTTCTCTGTTCTGCTGCTTGTTAGCGGTCTTTACTACCAAAACGAAGACATTGGAGGGTTGTTTTTGTGTTTTAAGTGGTTCCTCCAGAAAGTTGGCCACTGCCCTGCTACCAAGACCACCAGACCAGAGTCGCCAAGTGCACCCGTAGGCGCGTTTGTTTTCTGAGGAGTCCGGCTTGGGTTTCCCTTTTCGAGTCACCCGTAGTTAGCCCGTTTGATTAGCATGCTGTCTCGTGCTACTTTTCCAAACCTGCTGGACGACACAGAGACGGGCCGACGGTCTCGACGGCGGCGGGAATAAGTCGGCGGAAGGCTGGAGTAGCATGTTGTAACGATGACGGCGGCGCCCGAGATCTTTACCTCACCAAATAAGGGTTGATGGGCGGAGCCTCCAGCAGGATATTGCCAAATAAGGGAAGCGGATTGGTACTTTTTTGAGTTGAGCAGGGTTGTGTGCTTGTCGATGTCCATTTTGTCCAGTTTGTCTCTGAATTTTTACTTTGATACTTTTGAAGTTTTCCGTTCCCCCCTGTGTTTTTTTATATTTTTTTTAATTGGATTTTTTTTTCTTTTTTTATTATCTTTGTGACGTGTTCGTTTACTGTCCCAGTGTGCTCACAGATTAGTTAACAGCGTGATAGTTCTCGTGTAGCTTTTTTAGCATTAGCTCTGATAAAGGACAATAATATAATTAACAAGAAAAGAATATTAATATGAAGAAAAATACAATCAGATTTAATTGTGTGGCTACTTTTTCTGTGTAAAACAATGAACAACCTGAAAAAGGTAAATATTAATAAAACTTAAATCTTTCTTGTCTCTTGTCTTTTGTTTTGCTGAATTTGCTATAAATTAAACGGAATAACAAAATCAGATAGGATTTATTGATTTCAACAAACTTCCTTTAATTTAAAGTTTAGCCGACGTAAAAAGCACTTCCATCGTAGTAATTTCAATTTACATTTGATGTCGTGACAAATAGCATAATATCACATTTATTTTTTCCTTAAAGGCCAACAAAGATATTGGAATTTCATAATTAACATATGTGTAACATGTATACCATTTATAAGGAAAGATCTTTTTCCTTTTTCACATTTTTTCGGTCCAATTTGGTCAATTATCCCCAAAAATTCCAAATGTCTTTGTTAGGAAACCACCCAATGAGAACAGTGTGTCCAGGGTGTAGATGTAAGGGAGACCCAGAGATTTAAGACACACAAGTTCATTGAACAAGTCAAAGCTTGGATGGGACGTGAGCTTGTGAATCTCCAGAGGGTCATTATGGTCGGCATCCAGCAAGACAATTGCTGGGACCAACAAACCATTTACTGGTTCCAGGAAGTAGACCAGGCTCTTGTCTACTTTCACAAACCCCCCCGTGGCTCTAGCCTTGTCTAATTTCTTCAAGGCTGCGTCAATGTTTTCCACTAAAGCCATCAACACTTTTTGTTGGGTCTTCAGGTGATGGCCAAACCTGGTGTTCAGAAGGTCAGGCTTGACCTCTTTAGAGCATCTATATGTGAACTCAATCTGGTTATGGTAGAGTTTAATAGATGCCTTCGCCTGTTGCAGGTCTTCCATAGCTTGTCTAATGCAGTTCTGATCCCGATTCTTCTTTTGGCCTAAATGTGCAAATGCACGGTTGTAATATGCAAATGCTGCCCAACAAGGGTCTTCCACTATGGCCCTGGTGTACATCTTGATACCCTGTCTGTAGCTACCGCTTTTCACTAGCTCGTTGCCAGCTGCAGTGTAGTGATGCAAGTTTGAAAAGGGGGATACACCTTTCAGGATCAGTGTTCTAGCATTGTCCAGGTCTTTGCTGAGGTTTTCCTCCATGTTCTGGGCAGAATCGTTGTCATCACTGTTGGTGAGTAGCCACAAACCCCAGCATTCATTCAGAACTGAGAGCTCCCTGTCTGACGAATTGGCTGGCATTGTTTCTCGTACATGGAGGAACTGTTGGAACAATTTTTCCTTCATTTTCATTCTAGGAATGTCAACCTCCAAAAGGGTACTCAGTCTTTCAGCTGCAGTCCTGTCCCTCACAATTTTGACCTCATTTATCTCTGAATCTGAGGTTTTGATCAAACTGGAAGATAGTGTCTGTCGTAAGGTGGATGTATCTTTGGACTGAGTTCGCTGGTATTTTTTTAGCATCAGCATAAATTCAGCTTTATGAATGAGGTTCAGTAAAGCCTCCATGACAGACACAAGTTTTGTCAGGAGAGACAGACATTGGAATGGTTCCGGCAGATGGCTGCGACACACAATGAGCTGAGCCGACCCAGGTGACCCTTGTCTCGCTGTGCGACCAAATGCCTGAGCTTCAACGCGACTGTTTTCAGGCAGAAACGTCTGAACCACAAACAACCCTCCAGCTGTCTTGACCTGATCGCTAACCTTGAAGTCGGCACCCCGACCGGCGAGATTCGTTGCTATGATGGTGTCTCCTCCCTCAAGCTCCTTCTCAAAAAGTGCTCTATTGTCCATGTTGTTGCTAATATAAAGCCATTTATTGACTTTTTGATCTCCGAGAGAACTATGAATGGTCTTTGCTTGGTTGATGGTCTCACAGATGACCAGCACAGCTCGCTGGCCCCTGTAGGATGTGGCCTGGGTTTGCTCAGAGACAACGTTGCAGATGGTCTTTATCCAGTCTCTTTCCTCATCTACAATCACTCCTTCCACCTCAAACAGCTTTTTTCGTTTGAATGCAGGTATCCGACAGGTCTCCACATGGTAGAGCTTCTGCAAGGTTTCCATCTCTGCTTGTTGGCCCAGGGTCCCGGTGAGGCCAAAGACCTTACCTTCGTACATTTGCAACAAGCCAACATTGGACATGTAGTTTGAGATGGGTGTCATGTTGCTTAACTTTAAATTATGTTTCATTTCAAGAAACTGGTGCAACCCATCTGACCATGTCATGAAGTTTTCAAGAACACCCGTGGACCTGTAGTCAACGGGCACGATCCCGTGACTTTCCAAAACATACTCATGGTCCTCGGTCATTTTTTCTGCTACCAGTGCGTTTCTGATCCAAACCTCAAGTTTCAATTTCACTAGTCCTGACAGGAAGCCAGGCACATAACAGCAGGCCTCATCTCTTGTCCGTTCACATGGTGTAAACCGCAGTGAATTTTCAACTTCTTCTTTTATTCCGCTCAGAACACTTCTTTCATCCCTGTACAAGTGACGGCAGGAGCCTCCGTCAAGTAAAAGTAGCGACACGCTCCCTTCTCTGTCTGGACTGTTTAATTGTTTCAGGGACCCGTCACTGTTTTGGCAGTACAGAGCAAAGTGGAAACACGGAAGTTTGTTTTCCAGTGTTGTGAAGAACCTAGCTAACTGGCTAACTGTAGCATTTGTGGTTTTGTTTGTTAAGAGGTTAGGGTTTTCTCCAAGAATCCTTGCTGAACCCTTTGGCAGGACGCCTGCCTCCTCAGCCATTTGAAATATGGTGAGAGGGCTAAGATCTTTGTCCCGCGTTATCTTTAGTGCCACTTGTAGAAAGGTACATTTGGGCCCCGCAACGGTCTCAGGGTCAATCTCACTGTACCTGTTGACAACGCTCCATATCAAGGCTAACAGCGAATTGAGATGTTGCAATGCTGGCATGTCACCACTTATGTAGACGACATGAAGAGCTTTATCCAGCATTATGGAATCTTCTTCATCCACAATTGCACACTGGAATGCTTTCTGTCCAAATATGTCAATCCGTTCCAAACACTGTCTCAGATAGTCTCCGGCAAACTTTTCAGCAGTCCCGTAGATGACCTGATGACACTGATAGCAGTCCTTGAGGGCGGTGATATCTTCTTTGTTAGTGTTGCAGTCCACTTTGATGCCCAAGGTCTTGAAGAGTTTGCGCCAGGTTTCCATGTCTCTTTGTGCTAGGACCAGTGAGCTGGTCAGTATGTGCACAGTTTCTCTCCTCATGGCTCGGTAGGCTGCAAACATGGCCACGATGCACGACTTCCCCTCGCCCGTGGCAACCTGAAGGAACTTTCCGGTCTTGGAAAGAGCCAGAATGCACCAGCTTACCATCTGCGTCAGCCGTGGACGGAAGTGAGCCGTTTCTGCAGCCCTGCAGAGCTTCAGCAGGTCCCCTTTAATGCCATCCAGCTTTGGAGGATTTTTTGAGCGAAGAGCATCAGAAACGGATGAGACGATGTCTTGAACGTCATTTAAAACTGTCGCATCAACTTGGTTTGACTTGTCTTGTCTGATTTCCTCAATAATCTCGGCCAACTGCTTTTCCTCCTCTTGGGAGAAACAATCCTGGAGCATGGCATCGGACACAGAGGCGTCTCGAACCAGATCGACGGCCGCTCCTTTACGACACCTCCAGGTGGGGGTGATGAAATTACACTCGATCCGGTGCAGGATCTTTAACAGCCATACAAAAAGATGGGATCTGTTCAAGTTCCTCGAGTCAAAACGTTCCAGAAGAGCGACAAACAGGTCTGCTGTGTCATTCGGGCTCCATTTGGTATTCTTCACAAGCCCTTGCAGCTTGTCAAGAATGACCCTTTTTTCCTCTTCAGAAAGGGGAGAATCCAGGTTTACCTGCGTCAGTTTCTCCATATTCAGGATCTACTTAGTGGAAATAGGCAGTATTTAATTTAAAAAAATCCTAATCACGCCTTTTCTTGCATTCATTAAGAGAAACCACCTTACCTGTTTCCAGATGTAGACGCACAAATAAAAAGCGTCAAATTTATAGCGGCATGTTAGTTTCTCTTTGCTGTCCCTCCCTACCTGGGCAGGTAAATTCCCAGGGAACTCCCACAACTCTTAAAATCTCATTGGTGCTTGGAATGGTCTGATGTTTTCTGTAAAGAGAAACAAAAACATCAGACTTTGTTGTTTCTCAGAAGTCATGTGATTTCTGAAGCTTCATCGAAAGAGAAAACATGGAATATGGGTGTTGCAGTTTTTGGCAACACAGATGCCTTTTGTTGTAAATACTTGCTAGTTTTGGAGCATCTAGCATTGTATAATAAGTCAAAAAGAATGTATCTTGGGTTTCCATAGAGTGGGCTGCATATTTGATTGGTCAGTTTTGTTACCTGTTGTCCAGGTATGTGGCTGACTGGACGTTCAGCTCAGCTCACTGACACTTCCCACTGGTTAACTGTTGGTCAGGGCCTAATTCTGTAACAGGAACATGCTTTATCCACACTTTAAATAAGAAAGATAATAAACATAAAACTTGTGGGGTGCCAGGAATGCCTTTGCATAGAGGCTATGGATACTTTGCTGTTTAGGGTGGCATTTGTGGAAATAGGTGATGATGTTATTTTTATACATTTTTAATTGGTTTTTTTTTAACATTATTTAAAACAATCAAATTTAATTAATACTTGAAAGAAAAGTTGAAACAGTCAAAAAGGGGACGTTTTTGTTGCGGAGGTCTTGGTGAACAGAATTCCCTCGTGGTTTTATTTTAGAAAAATCATGTGACTTTTTCTTACTGACACTTTATTTAGGAAAGAAGAGAAACTAATAAACATCCTGGCTTCTTCAAGTAGAACCATCGGCTGTTCATCTGTTCCATCTCATTTAAACTTTGAGCGTGTTCGGTGGGTCAGGTTGCATCATACACATTTTGCAGTGGTCATTTTTAGAATGTTTTTATTTTTGTCACTTGGAGTTCTATGATTCCACATTTAAAAAAAAAAAAAAGTCTAATAATAGCATCTTCCCCAAGACTGACGCAGAAAGATACAGTGACGTGCCTCCGTGATGCATGTCAGTCAAAGGAACTTCCTGTCTTCACCTGGACCTCAGCAGCCAGGTGAGCTGGGCGGGGCCAACCGGTTGGTTTGCATTGAGACACGCGCACAGGTATTTCTGTTCAAAGCGTCAAGCTCAGCTGCTCAGATTAGAACACTGGAAGTTATTTCTGCTAACCTTCAGAATAAAACATTTACTTCGTAATATTTTTTAAAATAAATCTTTATTAAAGAATTAATTTTATTAAGGTAATAATGTAAACTAAGGTAAATAAGGCATCACTATGTCGCAAGAGAGTATATTTTAGTGAATATACACACAGAAACGTGGAGATCATTTTCAGAGTTCAGAGTTTCCTTTTATTTAGAAAATCCAATTTCGGTCTTCCTCCTGAGAAACTTGACGCAGGTGTGTCAGTGACTGAAATAGTTGCAGGTGCGAGCCCGCTGTCGTCAACGCAGGCAAACATTCTCACGCATTTTATTTTAAAAAAGAGAAATTTGCTGTGAATTTTCAGTATTTTTTTTTCCATCTTAAAATTATCTTCAACTTTACCGTCGCTGTTAACTTGACTGATCATGAGGGGCGACACAGCTGCGGTGAGACTGCATGATTAGGAATAAAAGTGATTTGTTTTGTTTTGGGGATTTTTTTCCACTGATTGTAATTTTTCCTACAATAGGAGAACGAAGAGACAGAACAAGAAGAAAACCCCCCATCTCTGGAGAGACGACCTGTAAGTTCTAAGGAACCTTTATGACTGTTTTTAATAAATTGTGACTGTGTGTGTGTGTGAGTGAGTCGAGAGATTTTTTTAAATCTTTGATGTGTGTCATAGTTGAACTCAGACAGGTGTGTTTTTACGTTACTGGCTGATGTGTGATGTCAGAGTTTGCTGTTCTTTGTCATCATTGTCGCCGTAAATGTGACTGATGCTTTTGACATAACTCTTGTCTTCGTTATTTATGGCCCGCGCGGCCTTTCCGTGCACGCCTGTAACATTAGAGAAGGGCGCTCCACAGTAAAAACACCATGCATGTGTAACAGCACAGAATATTGGGGAAAGTCATCTTTTTTCAATGTTTTTTTATTTTAACCTGTCAGACACACGTTGAGGTTTGAGTGTGTGTTTCTGCAGAGTCTGGTGAATCTGCAGTAGACGCTGAAGAAAGTTTCCCAGAGTCCTTTTCATGGCCAGTACAAGGTGAGTGTTTGTTTGTTTGTTTGTTTGTTTGTTTGTTTGTGCTCTTCCTGCTGTTCTGATCGCTCGCTGCAGTTTTAGTAGATTAATGTCGAGCAGGTTAGTTGTGTTCAGCCTGGTTTCTGATGTCCCCTCTCAGAACCTGGACTCCAGTGGATCCGATGGAAACCAGTTTCAGAACAAACAGGTCAGACAACTCCGGTAACAACTGTCGTCGCCTCGGCAGCATTTTCAGGTTTCCCTCGATCTGAAATGACATCAAAGTTTTTCCACTGAAGGGTTTCTTCATTGAGACAAAGATGTGTCCCATGTGACTGGTGGGCGTGGCCTGCCTGTCACACACTGACAGTCAAAACAGACTCAAAGTTGTGTCTTTTGTCCCATCTTGCATTTTCAGAACGGAGTGGGTGAAGATTTGTCCAGGAGAAATCCCTTTTATACTTATTATATGGTAGGTGGTGGCGTTTTCTTTTGAAGTACCTTTATGTCCACTAACAAGCGTGTCTGAACAGGAAACGAGAAGTGAAGATGTTGGGAGGAAGACTCCGAGTGATGCTCCCGGTCCTGTCTTTACTCCGCCTCCAGAGTTTCAGACTTCGACTCTAGATGGCCAGACTGAAAACCAGGCTGCGTCGAATGGCTCGGACCTGTCAGCGCCTCAGAGGGACGTCCTCCAGCCCCTCCTGTCCAATCTGGAGATGGCAACCCAGAACGAGAGAGCTGGTTCTCACAGCGTGTCCCTGAACTCACCAGACTTCTTCAAGCTAGCTTCTGTTGGAGCCGAGAGCTCCTCCATCCAGTTTAAAGACGGAAGAGTCAGGAGCTCAAACCCCTTTGATGCACCTCCCAGAACCTTTGCTAACCCATTCACATCTCCGCCAGGAGAGGATGGACTCTTCCTCTCTCCACACCCAGTGGGTGCAAACCCATTTCACGAGGCTGTGAGTGAAGCTGCCATCAAGCAAGACCCTCCCATCGTAGGAGATCTTTTTAGCACGCCCTTTCTGACAGCTGAAGACACGTTCTCCCCGTCGTGTGCACACACGCCTGAGCCTTTCCCCAGAACAGTGACGAGGGATTTACTACAAGACTTTTCTGGCTCAGAGGAACCTTCGTCCAGCTCTCCGTCCAGCCGCAACAACCCCTTCACCGCCGTTCCAAACGGAACTCCAGACATCTTCAAGCCTCGTCCTGAGGAACTGCTAAGCAGCCCCACACCCGCCCTCAGCAGTCCGGCTGAGAGTTCAGACGCCGCCAAGCCGCCGAAGGTCGTCTTGGCAACACCCAAGGGAAGCAAACACGACATTCTCCAGGCGACTCCTTTCGTTCAGGCCAGGAGTTTATCGGTGTCCTCGGACCAGTCGTCTCCTGAAATGGCTCGCGTACGTACCCTGGTTGGGGTTTGGAGCCTCATCTTCCTCTAAATCCAGAAAGAAATTGTTCTTACCTGCTGAAACCTTGGATTTGGTCATCAAATCAAATCAAACTTCCTTTGTATAGCACTTTTCATGCATAAAATGCAATGCAAAGAGCTTTACATGGTAAAAGATATTGAGGTCAACACATGTGTAAATGCAGACACACACATTTGGAATAACCTTATCATGTTTTATGTCTAAATTTTAAGACGTCCACTTTCAAGCGTCAGTCCAACCCGCTTCCTCGACGAAGACAGGCGAGGAAGGCCACTCCATTGTCCGCTGAGAAGCCGCCCATGCCGCCGAGACCAGTCAAGCCCACCGAACCGGAGAAGCTTGTAGGCAGGCGTGTTTCCGTTTCTCAGCCCGGTTTTCCGGTTCTGGAATGGCTGCCTTGTTTCCTCAGGTTGAGACTGAACCAGGCGTATCAGGAGCCTTCCCAACACCTGCCCTCAGGTCGCTCCCCAAACCAGTCATTCCACGCAAGACGACAACTCCGGTACGTCGGTGCTTAGAAGAGATTTCCCTCTGGTCACCTCCCAGCATGACCTCATCAATGTTCTGTTGTTTTTTTGTTTTGACAGGTGCCTAAAAAGGTGGATCCTGAGAACTATGTTATCTTCCAGGACATTCTATTCACCGGACAGGTACGGAAGCAGCCAGCTTGAGATCAGATGAAATGATTACATGTTCACTGAAGGCGTCAATGACAGGAAAAGTGTGTGGAGGACTGGCCTGACGACAGCCCTCAGCTCAACCCCGACTTTAAACCAGTAAGTGTGGATGCACATTGGGAGCCTTCGCCCCTTCCGCCCTGCTTGAAATGACTTTTCCAGATCTAAGTTGGGATTCTTGTTTGATTTCTACAAGTCTGGAGCTCTGAGGCTGCGGCGCGAATCGGTGAAAGTAAGAGACGGCACACTTCTAGCTGGCGTTGTCTGTTCAGCAAACGGATGACGCTAAACTAGCTAAAACCTCCCCCGCAGGACAAGGCGGAGGTGGAGGGAGACGGTGGTGACCAGGAGCTGGATGGGTGCGACAGCACCAAGGTAGGGTGTGTGAGCGGCCGTCCCAGCTCTGCCGTCAGCGCAACATCCTTCTGTTGTGATCCGGACAGAAAAGGGAGAAAAGATTCAGGATGTCGCTGCTCTCCAGGAGAGGCTCCAAGGTGAGTTAGAAAGAAAAACAACATCCTCCATCATCCCACACCTGCTTCGCTTCGTTTGTGCTGGAAGGATCTTTGCTTCGCAGGAGAAGTTCTCAGACGAGGCCAAAGAGGAGAAGAGCAGTACGCTACCGGCCAGTTTCAGATCATCCAAGGTAAGGGGTCACGTGATCACGGTCTGCGCCGCTGTGAGTGCGAGGAACGCTCGCACATGTTCAACAACGGGATGTTTCCCAGGGGAGTTTACCGGAGCTCCAGGGGCCTCCTGGAGAGAACGATGACGGGGAGCAGAGCGGGATGGAATACCGAGTACGTCCCCGTCCTCCGCTGGCTTTCTGGATCCGTCCTTTTTTAAATCTGGTCATTTTGTTTCACAGAAGAAGCATCTGAAGACCAGAGTCAGTCAGCTGCTGAGGCGAGCGTCCACCACGTCCTCGGTGCCGGACGGGAAACGCATGAACGGACTGGAAAAGGTCAGTTCCCTGAAGCTCGGTTCCCACAGGCGCTGCAGTCCCACCCACCGAATGACGCTCTCACTCCAACCCACCACAGGACGGAGACGCGAAGACGGGCCTCAGCAAGGCAGACTCCTTCCGCCGGTGGTCGGAGGTGAAGAGCCGCCGGTGGGGGCTGTGACGGTTGGATGTCAGGCCGCTGGGTTTTGATTCGTGTGTGTCTGTCCCCAGGGGACGGTTCTGGACGAGAGCACGGAGGAAGAGGAGGGAAGGGAGGCCGAACACCAGCAGGTGGAGCAGCCGCGGACGTGCCTGCGCCCCCGCTGCTGCTGGCTGGTTCCCAACTAACCACTGGCTCATTTCTGTCTCCAGAGGAGAAGGAAGAAGCTGCAGGTCAAGTTCGTGCCGCAGCGAGGGTTCGCCATCAGCCTGGAGAAGGTACCGTGTCCGGCCTCCAGCTGCACGTGTCCGTGTCCCTGTGTGTGAATGACTGTCGCATCGGTGCTCTTCCAGACTGAGGCGAAGGGAGCGCACGGATATACACCCAGCCAAGGCTCCAAGGTGACAGGAGCGCACAGCACAGTATCCCCCCTCTTTCGCTCCCAGGGGGACGAGTTTGAGGATGTGGAGCAACTGAAAGCAGAGTTACACTCAACGAACAGGGCGAGGGGCTCGCCCACAAACCGCCGGGGCTCACAGGTAGGACGCTGGGTTTGAAAATGGATGGAATGAGGTTAGAGGTGTCGCCAGTGGCGCTGATGGTGGGAATTCACAAGGAGGACATGCTGGATGAGGGCATGAGTGGAAAGAAGAGCACCTTCCCAGCTGAGGACCTGGACGATGAAGAGCATAGCAGGATGGAGGACTGCAGGCCCGTACGTACCCGCGGTCGTACCTTTATTGCTTTTTTATTTCCTTGACAAGACCTCCTGTCATGACGCTTTTGTCGCCTTTGGTCAGAAAACGTCTAAAGTCAAAAGCCTCCTTCCCCCTTCGCGCAAGCAGAAGGTCGGCGGCGATCAGAGCGACCCGGTTTTCAGCCCCCGAACTCCTCAGCACACATCCAGTGTATGTTTCCACCGTTGTTCATCAGCGATCGACGCCTGTAGCCGAGCGTCCCGTTGGCGTTTTTGCAGGAATCCTTTGCTGCTGTTGGTGCGACGCCGTCGGAGAGCTCTTCCATGACCCCTGGAGGGAGGCTGGCTGGGGAACTGGAGGAACCCGAGTCCCACAAAGCCAAGAAACCAGTCATCAAGATCCCCAAAAAACTCAAAGCCAAGGTAAATCCTGCGTCTGCCGGCCATAGTTGCAACTGATACAGCTGCTACCTCAGTAACACCGACCGCTGTTGTTGTTGTTGTTGTTTTTTTTTAAATTCCAGATTAAAAACTTGCATCGGCACGACCCACCAGGGGCTACATCGAGTGACTACCTGTCAGAAGCTGCTAAAGTAGGTTCACCTTCCAAACCTGATTGGCTCTGGTCAAAACCCCTTCAGTAAACAACCCAGGTCTCACTTGCACCAACACACCGATGGCTTAAATAACTTTATCTCATAAAATGCTGACACGCATCTAATGGAGCAGAAAAACACGTTACTTTCATGTGAGTAGAAAGCAGCGAGCCTTTTGTCTGGCTGGTGTAAACAGACAGTCTGCTTGCTGAGTCGTGGTGATTCGGGTTGGTTTCCTCCCTGAACTCCTTTGAGCGGGCCGGTTCAGCAGCATAGCGCGCATAGTTTCCGACAGCAGCAGCAGCGGCAGAAAAAACCGCAGTGCAGCAGACACAAAGTGCTGAAAGGAAGCTGTGTTTTGGTGACCAAATGTGTTTTTGGTCCTTTCTTCCAAACCAGGCTGAGTGGATGGCCGCCCAGATGGACGAGCACGCCGCCGCGGGTCTGGAGGACGAGGAAGAGGACGGGGTCTGTCTCCGAGGCTCCTCCTACCAAGCGGTGGGAGCCAGTGATCTAACGGTCCACGTATTCTTCTTCTTTCTTGACAGGACACGGACAGTTTGATGGAGTGGTGGTACACGGTGGAACGTGAGTCCCGGTGGCGTCGCTGCGTCTCCAGTGTGGAGGTTGATTGACGCGGTGGTTTGTTGTCTTCCAGAGTGGGACGAGCTGCCTTCAGACGAGGAGGACGGCGCCGATGAATCCAAGTATGTCCCTAGACTCTCCCACCCTTCCTAGACTTGAAGAAATGCTGCTAATGAGTCTCCAAAATCCAGGTCTTTCACCGTCTTGGCGGAAAAGGTGCAGCGCGGCCTGCGGGTCTTCAACAAGGTCTTCACGGAGCGCGCCGAGGTCCTCTGGCAGTACGTCATCGCGCTCCACGCCATCGCCGACAACATCAGCGAGTTCCACCAGAAGGCCAAGATCGCCGGCATCACCGGGGGCACCACCACACGCCGTGGGCGGCGTGACGGCCGTGGCCGGTCTGGTTTTGGCCCCTTTTACTTTCGGGGCCTCTCTGGTCATGACCGCCGTCGGTGTGGGCGTGGCCACCGCCGGCGGCATCACTTCCGCTTCGGCCGCCATCTCCGATAACATCAATAACATGCACGACAGGAAGAAGGTACGATTCCTGGGCTTAAGGCTGTTCTTCCCGGTGAATCCCACTAACTCTCCTCCACCCCTCCAGGTGGAGACCATTCTGCAGGCATATGAGGCTCAGCTGCTGGACATCAGCAAAATCCTGCACTTCGTGGACCAGGGCATGTACAAACTCCGCGGCCACCCTTTCCTCAGGTCTGGGACCCAGCATTACTCGGAGTACTGGGAAATCCGCCAGGCGGTCCAGATGATCAGCCTGGTGGACACGCCCGTGATAAGAGCGGTGGAAACCACGGACTCGGCCATCGCGTCCGTTCAGGGGCTCTTCAAAGGCATGGACAAGTATTTCCTGAAGGACTCTCGGGAGCTGAAGAAAGGCTGCAAAAAAGAGGTGGTGGGTCAGATAAAGCAGGTGGCCAATTCACTCAATGACGCCATCGTGACATTAAATGCAATCAGGGAAGAGCTGCACGAGGCGACTGGGAGCATATGAAGGCGCCTGCTCCTCCCGGCCAACAGCGCCGCCTGCTGGCCGCAGCGGGAACCACAGCCACCCTGGTGACGCTGCCGCGGTCAGGTTGTTGTCATTTTGTTGTGATTTTAGCAAAGAAATTTCGTTATTTTTTTTTTTTTAATACCGCCACAAAAAATACATTTATAGCTACTGTTTCCATCACAGGGAGGAACTGAGCGCACAAACTCTACACAGGTTATTTTATGTGGGTTTATTAGGTGTAAAAGCCATTTCTGTTGCAGAACTTGTTATGAAATGGTATTGTCCACTTCTTAAAGAGCACAAAAACTATGTAATTGTCACATTGTTGGAAAAATTGAGCTTATCCATAATTATTTTGTCTTTAGGTTATTACATTTATCATCAGTGTGCTTTTTTGATCATCTCACTGAATATCTAAAATAACTGTGAGGCTCCACGTTGAGAGCAACTTTACCTTTGTAAATGTTTTTAAATATACATACAATCAGAGTGTATCTGTGTTTTAATGCAGACTTTGGTTTGTTCTTTGACACCCTCCGAATGCAACATTTAAAGAAAACAATGAGCACATGAATCTGAAAACGCGTCCTTTTAATCAGGAATTGTGAATATTGTAAATACAAAATTGCGACTTTTTTGGAACGTGACGGCTGTTTGACTATGTTCTGTAAATAAAGACTGTGCCCTTGAGTTTTATCAGGAATATTTAATTTTCTGTTTGTTGTCAAATAAATGGAGGGAGGCCACGCCCCCTGCCGGCAGGTGACCTGAACGGCGACTTTAATGGCTGTTTATCCAACTTTTCCAGCGGCTTCGTGAGACCAGCGATGTTCGCCCATTGTTCCCCAATAAAAGTGACAAAAGGAGCCTGAAATGAGAGCCGAGTGCCGGTAACCCGAGTCCGCCGGGGTCCGCATCAGACCCGGCCGGACGGGTTGGACGTCCCGGGGATTTGAAGCTGAAGGTTACATCTGATTCACTGGGCAAAACCTCGGCTGACATTTCTCCTCCTCTCCCCTCACCCTCACCCTCACCCTCTGATCGACAGCTCTGAGGTAGGCAGCCTTTTATTCCACCGTGTTTTTACAAACTTTCGTCTCGTCAGCGCGTCCTTTTGCGTCCTTTTGCGTCCTTTTGTGTCCTAACAGAGACGCACCGGACTCGGTTCAACATTCTTCTCATTCAAACGATTTCAGAGTTAAATTATCAACCGCTTTGCAAACATCTCTGATTTGCGAGTTGTTATCGTTAAGTTTGATGCCCTTTAAATCGGACATGATATTTGCCCGAACTGACGTTTCCTGCTGCAACTTTGAGCAACTTGGACCCTGGTTTGCGCTAGGGTTAGGGTTAGCTTGTTTTTAGCAGCTAGCTCGGTGCCGCATCCACCAGGAAGCGGCTGCAAAATCTGCCAAATTCACGATTTCATTCAAGATTTAAAAGCCTTCAGCTGCTGGTTTGAACCTCCAGATATTGGATCTTTCTACCTGTGTTTATTTTGAATATTTATTTGTACTATAATCCATTTTGATGGAATATATAGATGTTTAATGCATATTTAATGCACTTTAATGCACATATAGGCTTTATCCAGTTTATTTTAACAAGCCGGTTCCAAATCTGAAATGAAATGATTGTTTTTGTAGAATGAATGTCTTCAGAAGAGAGAAAAGCTCGACCCCGGGTGCGACCCCAGTGGTCCCTCCCAGACCCAGCAGAGAGGAGCTGGAACGTCCCATCACACACAGGCACACCTCCGAGGACGCTGGGATGGCCTCAGGCCCTGGGAAAAGGGGTGAAATCACAAGTGATCCCGCAACTAAGGTGAGGAAAGAGCGTGTTCTGGACGCTGAGGTCCAGCCTTCCCTTGGAGGCTGTTTCACGCGTGTTGTTCTGCCCAGGGGAGCGCTGTGATGGCGGTCATGCAGAAGGTCAACCCCTTCAAGTCCGGCGCACAGGTGAGGCTGGCCCACAAACCAGCGTCTCTTCAGGTGAAATTCTGAAATTCATTTTAAGTTTTGCATTCAGGCGTCCGCAGCAGCCAGCAAAGCTTCTTCCTCGGAATCGCTGGAGAGAGACGGCGATTCCACGCAGGTGAGAACACCTGACTTTACTCCCCATGCTGCTCACGTAGCCTGGAAATCAAGACAAGACAAAGGCCACGTGTTCGAGCGCGCTAGTCCAGGCTAGCAGAAGGGGTCCGATCCCACGTGTGTGTTACCGACCAGAACCACTGACGGCCTCGTCTTTGATCAGAATCTACCCTTTCAGTCCAGAGTTTCAGGCGTTTAACGAAGTGCTCGTGTTTCAGAACCCGGCTACGTTCAAAGGCGTCATGCAGAAGGTCAACCCGTTCCGGTCTGCTACCCAGGTGGGAACGGCACGGGCCTCCCTCCGCAGGCGCCTTCGCCTCACTCACGTTGACCTCCTTTCTCACCCAGGTCTCCAAAAGCCAGTCTGCAGAGTCGCTCGGACCAGGAGGGGTTTCCGGTTCCAACCAAGTAGGTGCAACACCAACACTTCTCCACCGAACGCTTGAATTCAGTTGAAATATCGTGAGTTTTTCCCTGTAGCGCGAGCTAACGACGCGCTTCCATTCCAGAGCCCTGGCGTGCTGAAAGGCGTGATGCAGAAGGTCAACCCGTTCAGGTCCACCTCACAGGTCCCTTCAAGCTCTTCACACCCAGCCCTTCAATGTCAGGCTGGGTTTTGGTCTCAGAAACACCCACATGTTTCCGAAGCAGTTAATCCCATCTTTCTTTCTTTTGGGACAATATTTGTCTATTGCGTATTCCTCTCATTGTAATGTGAATTAAGTGCTCCTGTTGTGGTTTAAGGTGTATTTATATTGGGTGAAATGATGTCACCACCTTCAGTAAACAAGGATATGACTCATTTGATCTTTGACTAAAGTTTCATTTGTATTTTGTCTTGTTAAGGGGCCAAAGAGTGACCCTAAAGATGTTTGTGGAGATGCACCCGAAACGGAAAAAGACCCTGAAACTGAAGAGGTAACTCGCTGGCAAAAACCTTTGACAAGTTCGACACATCTGCTAAACAAACACGGAAGATAAAATTCCCACAGCGTGACATGCTGCATGTAGGCTAATGTTTCAGCCACGTCACAAAAAACACAAGACTATTGTATTTCTAAGACCGTGATTAGACAAAAACAACATGACTGAACGATCCAGCAGAATCACTTTTGAAATTTCACTTCCGCTAACTTGTTTTTAAGCAGTTTTATTTCCTTGAGTCTTGATTGCGTCAAGAATAAGTTTATTTACAGTGGTTACCTTTGTTTTTTTTTTGGTTTTTTTAGGCACCAAATGTTGATTCTCAGACGGAGATCAGAAAAGATAAACAGGTAGGAGGACGGAGCTCATGGGTTCGCCTGCGCTCAGGTCTGACCGTGAACGTGCTCCTGCTCCAGAACCCCGGGGTGATTGCAGGGATGATACAAAAGGTCAACACCTTCAGAGCGTCCCAGCCCAAGGCTGAGAGTGCTCACAGCGGGCTCTCCTCCAGCACCGGCAGCTTGGCAGACAACAACAACCAGGCGGAGCAGCAGGTCGGTGCGCGCAGTGAGACGACATCGCCACGCCTCAACCACCAGCCCTGTTTTGATAAGCAACACAAAGAGTGTTTATCTAGAGAGTCCATAACTGGGCTAGAGCACATGATCCGGATGATCCGGATCTCGGTTTTACCGAGTACCAGAAAACTGGGAAATGCCCAAAAAAACGGACCGTCTCCTGTTCTTGCTCCCGCTGCCAGTAGGCGGCGCTGACGAGCGCAGGAGGGAGCGAAATCCCTTCATTTTGTTTTCCATTTTAGCCTCCCGGGATGCTGAAAGGGGTGATGCAGAAAGTAAACCCATTCAGGTCGCAAACACAGGTACCCAGAATTCTTCTTGGGAGTTTTTAGATGGATGGAGCTGTGGAGCGTTTGGGTTGAACAAGGGCGTTCTGATGTATGCACCTCACTGCTTTTGTGTTGCGCAGGCGCCCAGCGAGCAGTGCCAGGCTGATTCTGGGGCTAAGACACAGGTAGGGGTGGTATCTGCCAAAAAGTCAAAGGGCAGGCCGTCTTACTGAAGTCAGCAGCTAATAAAAGCCCTGAATGGAACCGTTGACCTTTCAGGGGAGCGAAGCTGTCGAAGGAGAGGACTCGTCCAGCTCTGATGGCCCGGAGGATGCCGCCTTCGAACGACAGGTAAAATCTGTTTCCTCTACTTCTGCCGAGAATACGGCTTTAAACAGGGACAGATTGTCTTTTCGAAGACGTCAGAGGGGACAATTTTCCTTGTGTGAATCAGCTTTGAAAATGCAGCCCGACTTGTTTTCATGTGGGAAAGGTGTCATGTGCAGATACCCGCACTCATCCTGAAACAGCCCAGTCACATTAGTGTGATTCATAAGATTCCTGCCTCGGGACTAACGCTCCTCACATCCTGCCTCGAGCGTTGGTGTGTGACTTGTTAACCCGGGTCATCTGCATGTCACACCTGAGGAATGTTCAGATGTTCCGAGCTGATGTGACGTAAACACCCCCCCCCCCTCCCGATCCCTCCACAGACTATCTGGTATTGTGAATTAGACACCAGCCCTGAGGTGAAAAGCCCACCTGTGGCGGCGGTAAAGAAACGGAAGGTGAGGCAGAAAGGATCTACTGACGATGATACGGTCGTTTTTGAATGCATCCGTTTCAAGACATGCTTCTGTTTTTACTTGCAGACATTCCGAATAAAAAGGATTCTCCCCAGTGCATTTTTTGGCTCTGGGACCAAGGTAGAATTGCTGCATCCATTTCTAGTTATTGTTCAAATGACATGTGTCGTCTCACATCCGTTTGGCCCCCTGATCTCTGCACTTCCTCCCACTACGAAGCACACGCGGCCCTACTTTCATGGCCTATTTGTTGTCAGTGTTGGATGGTAATTTAAAACACACTGGTGCTTCAGTGAACTAACTCCTGTTTGTTACCAGGATTCTACTGTGGCACCATGCAGCCCCCCTCAGGTGAGCCGCGTTGCTGTGCCCACACACTGCACACACACACACTCATCTGTGATGGGCGCTTGACAGGTGGAACTTCCCAGAGTCTGCTGAGCACAAACACTCCTGTATCTGCCTTCTTGTGGTTAGGCGGCTGTCATCAATCAAGTTTGGAGTGTAACACACTCAGACTGGAGCGTACTGGTTTGCTTTCGGAATCTGCAGTCGCTCCAGGCGCTCCCGGTCACAGGTTGAGTTAAAACTACCGGGAAGCACATGACGTCTCAAGGCAACAGACATGAATAAAAATATAAATCTTCGGCATATATGAGCATAGTTAATGTGGATCAGTTGTTTAAAGTGTCAGACGCCTGGTGTGTTATCGACTCTGTTCATTTGAAATGGAGCAACTTATCCTTTATGTTGCAGGAAAGCGTGGAAATCCAGACCCTGGAGATGGCAGAAGTGCCCGTGCCCGGTCTAGGAGCATCCGCGGACCCTCTGGAGGTACGCCGTCACACCAGTGCTGCTTTTGTTCAACGGCTTTATTTTTAATAAACGAGTCATGAACTGTGGTTTCCTCCAGGATGAGGACGGTCTTCTGGCGTGGTGGCGGACGGTCGATGGTACGATCGGCGTTGGGTTTGCTAACGCGACGCATCCAGATGGATGAATGTGTTGTGACCTTTTTGTTTTGCATGTTCCAGGCTGGGACGAGTGGAACGAGGCAAGCGAAAATGACGATGCGGAAGAGTAAGAGCATTTTTCGCCATCGTACCACCAACCGCAGGAGCGGGGTTTTCCCCACCAATCAACACTCTCTTTTTCCTCCTCAGCGTGGTGGAACAAGCAGCCGATCGCATCTACATGGCGGCCCGTCTCTTCGTGCGCTTCTTCAACCAGCGCGGCGGCACGCTGCAGCAGCGTATCCTGGAGCTGCTGGAGCTAGCGGACGCCGCGGACAATTTTCACAAGAAAACGGTGACAGCCAGCGTGGGCGGCGGCGTGGCCAGCGTGGCGGGCTCGGTCACCACCATCACCGGGTTGATTCTGGCGCCGTTCACCGCCGGGACCTCGCTCATCGTGACGGCCGTGGGGATCGGCGTGGCCACGGCGGGAGGCTTGACCTCGGCCTCGGCCAACATCACCGACACCGTTCATTCCAAGACCGACCGCAAGAAGGTGGAGAAGATGATCCAAGGATACCAGGAGGAGATGAAGGACATCAAGGAATGTCTGGACTTTTTGCAAGTAAGAATCCAAATCTACGGTCCAGCCGCTTCGGTGCGCCTGTTGGGCCGCTGAGGTTGTGGTTTTTGCCAAAGAAATCTTCATGAAGTGGTTGCTCTGTCCGACAGGAAGGGATGGAGATGCTTGCAGAGTGGGACTTTGACAAATACACCGACAGCATCGCAAAGAAGCATCTCAACCAGAACGTCAAGCACGTCATGAAGGAGGGTGGTCGGGCCGGCAAGGCATTAGTAATCAACACAGAGAGCCTGATCGGCACCATTCAGGTCCTCAATGTGGCAGGAGGTGCAGCCAAGGCCGCCCAGGTGATGAGCGTCACCACGGGAGTCATGTCCGGCCTCTTCCTGGCGCTTGACGTCTTCTTCCTGGCCAAGGACTCCATGGAGCTCAAAAAGGGCGCAAAGACAGAGTTCGCGTTGAAGATCCGGGAGGTTTGCAAGGAGCTGCAGGATGGACTTTTGGAGCTAAACCGCATCAAGGAGCAGCTGCAGAAGACCATGGACGGGATCGAAGTGGAGGTAGAAGAGGAGGAGGACGAGGAGATGCTGAAGTCTGAACTGAAGAAGCTCATAGACTGAGAGGAATAAAGCAAAAGCTAACAAAGGCCTCAGACATTTGTAAACACTTTAAAAGTCCTCCCTGTCTAAAACCTTATTTTTAAGTTGATTTATTGGTCATGTTACACTAATAAACATTCATTTATAGCCTCCTTTTGTTCGTTTTGCCTTGAGCAGAAAGGGCGGGTGGGTTCCGAACCGGTCCATCCAAACCATGTCAGGAATGCAAATGTGAGGACTCCACACCGACCGTTTTCACTCATTTACTCCTCTCGCCCGACTCGCGGCCCCAGTAGGGCCCACCGGAGGACAATCAGGCAGTCTGAGGACGTCGAGCCTGTCGGCCTTCTAAAAACCTCCATTCTGATGCATAAAAACCGGTTTCGGTTCCGTTTCCTTTCACCTGAGACTGGCTCCAGCGGTTGGAGCCAGCTGAATTTTCTGCTCCTTCCAGTTTTTGTTCTCCTTTTTCAATCTTTTGTCTTTCGAGTGTCTTTTCAGTTCATCTGATTCAACAACTCAAGCAGCCTGTAATTACTTCTACCAACCCAATGAAAAAACTGGACAAACTAGATCCAGCCTGCTTCCGGCACCTTTCAAAGCTGTCCATCAGCCTGACGGGTGCTTCTAACGTCACCCCAATCAGTTCCTTTGAAAAGGCTGTTTTTGGTTGTATTTTTAGCAAACTACGCTGGTACTCTTTAGATTCACTCTTGTTTCAGTCCATCTGGACAGCGGTTGCGCCAAAGCATCGCTGTGGGGTCGTGTGGAGTTCCTCGGTGTCAGAAAAGGGACTGGCATTTAGAGAAAAAGAACACGCCAAGCCTGGAAGTCATGAGCCGCAGGCAAATGTGACGTCTGAGGCGCTGTCACATGAGCTACCTTTTTCAGAGAAATGAAAGCACTGTTGCAGATTAGGAAATACCTGTTTGAGATGCTTTAGGCAGGGACTGCCTGCAACAAGAGCGCTAAAGATGAGGATTTGGCAGGCAGCACCCTGCTTGTTGATTCCATGTTTGGCCTCGGTGTTTTCCTTTGAAATCTCACATTTTCGTGGAGGCCAGAGGCTGGATGTGCTGGCAGATATGATTTAGAACACATTTATTAATCAAACCAAATGGTTCAAACAACTACCTGGATGTTATATTTAGTTTGATGATGATGCATCTCAAAGGGCCTCGAAATAAAAGGGCCTTTGATGATGAGTGCAGAGAATCTTTTTACTTCAGTTACTCCAGTTACTTCAGCTAGCTTCAACCTCTGTCCGCTGAACGAAACCATGAAATGCCAACTGCATTAGTTCTGTCATCCTTTTCATAAATCTATGTTAGGAGGAACTTAATGAGTTCTTTAACACAAGTATAGCACAGAGAACAGTGCATTAAACTTCCTTTATTCCTTAAACTCTCAATGCTCTTTGTTAGTGCTCCTGCTCAGATTTCAGTGGGGGAACAAACTCACCAATTTCCTCATTTCTCAAAATTTTAAGGAAGATCATCCATCATCCATCACACCTTTCGTCTGACAATGAATGCTAACCTGTTTTTCATACTGTGAAGTTGTGCTGAGCTGCACACAAACTGGTTTGTTGGGATTTTCAACTGCAGGGTGATAAACGATCAGTTTTGTGTTTCACACTGATTCTGTAATGAAAGTCAGTCTGAGATGGAGGGGCCCATCAGAAAGGCCCCTGATCTGACAGGGATCTCGACAGATAAGGGCCCAAATGAAGCGTTTTGGAGGATAGATGCGGCTTTTTCTGCTAAATTATTTTCTTTTACACTTTATCTTTAGTGCAATTTTTTCCTATTTAATTTGTTGCATACAGTGTGATGACGCAATATATGTATATAATATAGATGTAGCACATACATAAACCCACACCAAGGTTTTGTTTTTGTTGTTAGGTCGAGCAGTGCAAGTTTAAACAGACTAAATTATGAAAGGGCCCTTTTATGGAAGCTTGAGGATGAAACTCATTATGTTTTACTAATGCTGACAAACGAGAAGAGCTGGCTTTGTGGAGCCGCGCCACTTGAGGCGAGCCTTGAGCAAACAAGCAATACAAACATCAAATTTCACATTTCATCATGTTTACTGGGTGTTCTGGGGAGAAATGGCTGAACAGTTGAATCCCAGCGAAGAGGGTTTTGTTCTCTGTCACGATCCAGTTTGATTTTTACCCTTCAGTCAACAATAACGAGTACACGATAAGTGTAAAAATAAGTGCATGATTTATATCCAAATGATGCACAGATCCAACACCGCGAGAAATTAAAATCTGCCAGTTACTACTGGCCTGGTTTTGGGGAGCAGTGTACCAGTTGGGGAGCGGGTGCTGGAGGTTGCTGAGCCCTCTCTTTTTGGCTGTGGGCACTGGGAGGAAGACCCACACCAGTTTAGGGGTCCAGTCGGGTGGAGGCCAATAATTTGCTGATTTAGATGGAAATCCTGCATGGCTAACTTATTTAGAGGTTGTGCTGTTGGCCCTGACCTCAACCATGCAACTTCAGTGTCTCTTCAGACGTCCCTACAGCGTTTGATCTGAATCCACCTGATGCAAATTCAGGTAATTGGGCATGATTTGGAGAAACATGCACCTGTTTGTAAAAGGTTTGCCACCTGATGATGCAAATCAGACTAAAAAAAAGAGAGAGACCTCAGAGAAAGGAGGCAGAGAGGCCTCCATCATTCTGATATGGAGGAAATATGGATCAATGAGGACTATGGTCACAGTGGTCTTAATGGTGAAGCATGGTGGTGGCAGCAACATGCTGTGGGGCTGTTTTTAGGGGCTGGGACAGGCAGACCACGCAGGGTTGAAGGGCAGGTGAATGGAGCAAAGATCGCTTCAGGAATAGCTAATCCAGAGCAATCAGACGAAGCATTACCCTCCAAATAGACCCTAAACAAACAGCCGAGACAACGAGGGGCAACTCTGTGGATGTCCTTGAGCGACCCAGGTAGATCTGTGACTAGACCCGGATCAACCCGCTCTGCCCACCGACAACCCTCAGGTAAGCAGAGCTTGTGGCGTCATTCTAAAGTACCAAATGTGGAAAAGGAGCTGAAAGACTTTCTGATTGCCCTCTGCATGAATTTACATCCTTTTTTTTTTTTTTACATCCATTGTTATGTGCACAAGGTGCTTCAGGGTACTGACGCTCCACAGAAGGAGTTATTTTATTTTAAAACCCCAAAACTTCCTTGAGCCATCACGTAAACCCCACGGAAGTGGAACTACTAACTTTTTGTATTTTTGAGAGGTCAGATTAAACAGCAAAGACAGCCTTTTTACGTCAGATAACAAAACTATTGTTTTATTACCGACTAAGAGTGTTCTTGGGTGTGCAGACATCTATAATCTGCGGGGGGAAATTTGACAGTAAAGAACATGCTGCACTCTGAGAACCTGGAATCACAAGATGTGTCAACACTAGATGTGTCAAACCTGAAAAACGACTCTGAAACTGTCTCCATCATTGTTTTCATGCTTATAACCCAAGATACGTCCCATAACCGCCACCATTAAAGGGCAATACATGTAGATATATGTATAAATAAAAACATAATTCTACAGCTTTATCATAGCAGGTGAAGACACTTAAAAAAGTGTTTCTGTAGTTTTAGGGCTTTTTGTAACTAAAGAATGAAAACAAAGTGCATGGACATGCAAACATTTAATCTCACCACCTAAGAGATGTGATCTGATGTGAAATGGAAAACATAAGCTCATTCCACGATCTGTAACAGCCAGGAGGCGTGAAGGCATGAATATCTCCGATGGCCCCGGACCTGGGACCGTGTCACGTCTTTTACGAAAGGCCCAGCCACCGCTGTCAGACGTTGACGCAGCGCTTGCGGCTAGCTGTCCAGCTCCCTCCATCGCCCTTGTCCGCTTTTCAATCAGGGAGGCTCGACGTTCATGTGAAGACAATGGCGATATTGAGGCAAACAGAAGAGCGTGCGCTGACACTGAAAAACC
>CAAE01014531.1:127638-150383 GCA_000180735.1 Tetraodon nigroviridis | reverse complement strand
TGTTCAAGACCACGATGTGACTGTAATCATCCCCCTTTTTAAATTTCAGATGTGCTCTCATCACCCATATCAAAGCAGGCAAAACCTTCACATTCCGCTGTGAGGGGCTAGCATCTAGGCTGCCACCATCTGGTTGCACTCTGACCTTTACTGTTGTCGTCACTTTTTTCTTTCATTTATTTTAGAGGCCCCTCTGCAAAACGTGGCCTTAAACTAAACAATGCAATGGTCTTTCCGCAGCCAATATTTTTCTGTCGGTCAGTGTAGCGCTATAGAAATGACTTAATAAATCTCTGTTAGGAACTTAATGAGTTCTTTAACACAAAAATAGCACAGAGAACAGTGCATTAAACTTGCTTTATTCCTTAAACTCTCAATGCTCTTTGTTAGTGCTCCTGTTCAGATTTCAGTGGGGGAACAAACTCACCAATTTCCTAATTTTTCAGAATTTTAAATAAGAACATCAATCCTCTGTCACACCTTTTTTCTGACAATGAATGCTAACCTGTTTTTCATCCTGTGAAGTTGTGCTAGAATCAGTGCGCGCAAACTGGTTTGTTGGGATTTTCAACTGCAGGGTGATAAACGGTCAGTTATGTGTTTCACGCTGATTCTGTAATGAAAGTGAATCTGGAGAGCACATTGTCACCAGTTAATATGCATCGGCTGCGAGGAGTGTTTTCTTTCAGTCTCCTTTAACGGCTCTAACGGGCGTGGATAGGGGTGGGGGTGGGGGTGAGATGGAAGGGCCATGGATGAAAACTGATCATGTTTTACTAATGCTGACAAACGAGAAGAGCTGGCTTTGTGGAGCCGTGCCACTCTTGAGGCGAGCCTTGAGCAAACAAGCAATACAAACATCAAATCTCACATTTCATCATGTTTACTGGGTGTTCTGGGGAGAAATGGGCTCTTCTCTGTCACGATCCAGTTTGATTTTTACCCTTCAGTCAACAATAACGAGTACACGATAATTGTAAAAATAAGTGCATGATTTATATCCAAATGATGCACAGATCCAACACCGCGAGAAATTAAAATCTGCCAGTTACTACTGGCACTGGTTTTGGGCAGCAGTGTACCAGTTGGGGAGCGGGTGCTGGAGGTTGCTGAGCCCTCTCTTTTCATTGCATTGACACAGATTTTTTCATTTTTTGTGCTACGGAAGACTGAACCCATGAACCACCAACCCTGTAATCCCAGTGACCCTCGAACAAGGTTGGACACAAGTCCACTGTCTGAGGCTACGAGAGGTTTGTTAGTAACTTCATCAGGTGTTGTGTCTCTGACAGGACCAACTCTGAAATGGAACTGAAACGTTTCAACCAAACCACCAGCTTCTCCAGAATTTTAGTTTGAAGAGATGTCGGGTGGACGCTAATAATTTGCTAATTTACATGGAAATACGGAAATTTTGTTTTCATGTTTCATTTCTTTGTGGTTTTAAAAAGGTGAAAATAAAGTATCCTGCATGGCTAACTTATTTAGAGGTTGTGCTGTTGGCGCTGACCTCAACCATGCAACTTCAGTGTCTCTTCAGACGTCCCTACAGTGTTTGATCTGAATCCACCTGATGCAAATTCAGGTAATTGGGCATGATTTGGAGAAACATGCACCTGTTTGTAAAAGGTTTGCCACCTGATGATGCAAATCAGACTAAAAAAAAGAGAGAGAGCTCAGAGAAAGGAGGCAGAGAGGCCTCCATCATTCTGATATGGAGGAAATATGGATCAATGAGGACTATGGTCACAGTGGTCTTAATGGTGAAGCATGGTGGTGGCAGCAACATGCTGTGGGGCTGTTTTTAGGGGCTGGGACAGGCAGACCACGCAGGGTTGAAGGGCAGGTGAATGGAGCAAAGATCGCTTCAGGAATAGCTAATCCAGAGCAATCAGACGAAGCATTACCCTCCAAATAGACCCTAAACAAACAGCCGAGACAACGAGGGGCAACTCTGTGGATGTCCTTGAGCGACCCAGGTAGATCTGTGACTAGACCCGGATCAACCCGCTCTGCCCACCGACAACCCTCAGGTAAGCAGAGCTGAATTTACATCCATTTGTGTGCCTGTTAGTTTAGGTGGGAATAATCAGATATTAAATAATAGACAAGCATGCTAATGTAGTAGCTTTGTCCACAATTTACTGTGTATTACTGTCTAATGCTCAGCACTTTTACCACAGCTCGATCCCTCATGCTAAGCTATTACTAGGAGCTATGCTGTTAGCTGGTAGGATTGCTAAGCTCCCCAATGTGGCCTGACAATATTCAAGAAGATCCCATTGCGTTTTCAAAATGCTAACACAATACTGTGGTTGGGACAGCATTGCGAAGACGTTACACAATGCAGTTGTTGTTGGAATAGCACGATGTGCACAAGGTGCTTCAAGGTACTGACGCCCCACGGAAGAGGAGTTATTTTATTTGAAAATCCAAAAACTTCCTTGAGCCATCCGTAAAACCCAAACAAGTGCTGTCACTCAAGTAGAACCACTTATTTTTTGTATTTTTCTCGGATATTTTTGAGAGGTCAGATTAAATAGTAAAGACAGCCTTTTTACGTCAGATAACAAAACTGTTGTTTTATTACCGACTAAGAGTGTTCTTGGGTGTGCAGACACTGAAAAACCAGTTTTTGGTTTTCAGGCTTCGCACTCATGACTGGTTTTGTATTCCAGCCTACTGTGCCGACTTGTATTTTCTGCAATGTTGTATAAATAAACTTCAGAAAAGAAAAAAAAAAAACACTAAAAGAATGAAGTACACCAAAAAAAGGACCTAACCAAAATGAATAATCTTTTGTTGTTGTTTATGTTTTAAATGTTGTAAAAGTTACTAAACATTATTGAAGAAACTGTTGGTCCTGAGCCAATCAAGATGAGGTGTTTTTTTTAAATTCCCCATCTTCAAACTACTTCTGCCTCTGTATTTAAGGAAGAAAAGGAGGGGGGGGGGTTGTTATTCAATTATTTTGAATCATCAAATTTAACTTACAGCAATAAAGTGGGTTTCAAACAGGTCACAAGATTTCACGTCAGGTCAAAATACTGTATAAAAAATGGGCAGGGCCTTGTTGAGTTAGTCATTGCCAAAATTCCTTCTGTGATTTACGTCAAACACGTTTGCAAGCTCCACCCTGCAAAACTGGCACCTTTTTTGGATAGATGCGACATTTTCCAGCCCCCTTAGCTTAAATAGTGGTGCGGAGGAGCTGTCACACACTGTCAAGAGAAGCTGCTGCAGCAAGACATCCACCTGCCAGCTACACCTGGGAATAAAAGGAACTTTTCCCCCCTGCAAGAGAGAAAGAACTACTGCACAGGTCAGACTCATCAGACCCTGTTTTTAATTTTTTATTCATTTATACAATATAAAACCACAGCCAGTGAGAAATTACTTATATTTACCTAAAATGTAAAAAGATAAAAAGAGTTTTCTTTTACTGTTACATTTAATGTTACAAATGTTTATACATATTAAAATATTTGTGTCAAAATCTATTAACATTAGACATAGACTTTTAGAAACAATTTGATGTTACTAGATATTACAAATTGATTTGTAAATTCAAATATATAACTGCTAACCCTTCATAGTTTTGAAATGAAATACGTCACCAGGAAAGACTGTCTACTCTCTGATGTGTGCGCTGCCCAACTATGGTGGAAGATTAGCTTGTGTTTCCAGAGCATTAGCCTACTGTTTAAAGAAATATTTAGATAAAAAATGGGTACCAGGAGCTCATAGTCCCTGTTAAATGACAAAAGGTCAAATGTCATGTTCACTGTAGGCATGGACAGCAGACTCTACTTCACCATCACCTTGGTGGTGCTAGCCTGGCTATCTGCCAGCACCTGCAATGCAACAAACCATACCAATGGGACAAATGTGACCACCACAGCAGCTGCTCCCACCCCAACACTCATTGCCAACACGACAGTTGCCCCCGCACTGGTGTACAATGACACAGTGTCAGCACTGGAAGTGAGTGAAATCTATTCTGTCAAAGGTCGCCAAGAGGTTGCTTTTACCTGAAAATGGTACAATATGTTCTTTTCCTTTCAGGCAGATTTGTCCAACGATGGATGTGGGACCGTACGTCTGTGCGCCGGTCAGCCATCTGACTGCAATCCGGCCAAATCAGCGTGTACCCTGCTCGGTGCCAAAGTGAAGGGCGGGAATGTCTTTGAGTTTTTACTAGCTGGAGAGTCGGAAGGCTACCTCGGTGCAGTACTAACATTTGACACATCACCGGTACGTTAGCTTTATTTCCGCATGCACCACGCATTCGGACAGGAACCTATAGGTAGAGTTTGCAATTATCTGCATCAAACAACTCTGCTTTATATTTTACAGGGAGCAAAGAGCAACGCCTACATTTGTTTTAATGACAATGGCCAAATTAAATTCACTGGAGCAAGTCTGGAAAATAACGCACTGACTAAGAAAACCGTAAGATCCCACTTTTTGTCCTTTTGGTACAGAATCTGTGGTCAAAAGCAGATGGGCATGGCTCTAAGTCCACACATCTACGAGCCACACCCAGTACACTGTACATGACAATCAACGTAAAAGCTGACTCGTGCAAAAATCACTTGATCACCCTTGGTGGTGCTCCATGCACCGAGCAGGGTCCCGTATGGGTAGAAGTTACTGTTACTGTTGTTACTGTTGTACAGATTTATACTGAATATTACTACTTTATTACTAGTAGTTTTTAGTGTTAACTATAATATTACCACACCTCTGAGCGCTTATTGTCTTTGTTTCCCAGGTGAATGCAAACAATGTGAGAGGCAAGATAACTGGCAAAAAAATCCAGTGCATTTTTGATGCCACGGTTGATTCTTCAACTGCCAGGGCTGTGAGAGCCGGTGACACAGCCCTTGGTGTTGTTAGCGGCAGCTACGACAGTTGTAAGGCTACATTCTATGCAAGATGCTTTAGAACATGCGTGCTCGCTCACGCACCCATCATAAGCCAGTGATTAATCATCCTTGTTTCATTTTATTTTCAGCTTCTGGTTCTTTGGGAGCACCAACCACCTTGATCAAAACCGATCCCATTAACCTCTCAAACCCCAACCAGACCGTGACAAACAATGCTGCCACCACTGCCTCTCCCGACGTCACCATGACCACCACCAACATGCCAGCAACCACCCCAACACCCATTGCCAACACGACAGTTGCCCCCGCACTGGTGTTCAATGACACAGTGTCAGCACTGGAAGTGAGTGGAATCTATTCTGTCAAAGGTCGCCAAGAGGTTGCTTTTACCTGAAAATGGTACAATATGTTCTTTTCCTTTCAGGCAAATTTGACCAACGATGGATGTGGGACCGTACGTCTGTGCGCCAGTCAGCCATCTAACTGCAATCCGGCCAATTCAACGTGTACCCTGCTCGGTGCCAAAGCGAAGGGCGGGAATGTCTTTGAGTTTTTACTAGCTGGAGAGTCGGAAGGCTACCTCGGTGCAGTAGTATCATTTGATGCAACACTGGTACGTTAGCTTTATTTCTGCATGCACCACGCAGTCGGACAGGAACCTATAGGTAGAGTTTGCAATTATCTGCATCAAACAACTCTGCTTTATATTTTACAGGGAGGAAATGACACCACCTACATTTGTTTTAACGACAATGGCCAAATTAAGTTCACTGGAGCAAGTCTGGAAAATAACGTACTGACTAGGAAAACCGTAAGATCCCACTTTTTGTCCTTTTGGTACAGAATCTGTGGTCAAAAGCAGATGGGCATGGCTCTAAGTCCACACATCTACGAGCCACACCCAGTACACTGTACATGACAATCAACAATGTTAAAGCCGACTCGTGCACAAATCACTTGATCACCCTCTGGTGGTGCTCCATGCACCGAGCAGGGTCCCGTATGGGTAGAAGTTACTGTTACTGTTACTGTTGTACAGATTTTAAGTCCAACCTTGCTTGTCCTTTGCGGACAAAGCAGCGACTAGCCGCCCAGCTTTATACTGAATATTACTACTTTATTACTAATAGTTTTTAGTGTTAACTATAACATTACCACATCTCTGAGCGCTTATTGTCTTTGTTCCTCAGGTGAATGCAAACAATGTGAGAGGCAAGATAACTGGCAAAAAAATCCAGTGCATTTTTGATGCCACGGTTGATTCTTCAACTGCCAGGGCTGTGAGAGCCCCTGACGCAGCCCTTGGCGTTGTTAACGGCACCTACAACAGTTGTAAGGCTACATTCTATGCAAGATGCTTTAGAACATGCGTGCTCGCTCACGCACCCATCATAAGCCAGTGATTAATCATCCTTGTTTCATTTTATTTTCAGCTTCTGGTTCTTTTGGAGCACCAACCACCTTGATCAAAACCGATCTCATTAACCTCTCAAACCCCAACCAGACCGTGACAAACAACGCTGCTACCGCCACCACTGCCTCTCCCAACGTCACCATGACCACCACCAACACCACCAACAATGCCATGTCATTCCGGCAAACCCTGATTCAAGGTATGGTCACGAGAGAGGCCCATCTCTGCTGCCTAAGTGAACAAATAAAAAATAAAACTTCAACTTTCTAATTTCTTGTGTGTTTCTTTGCAGCTTTGGTGATCTCCGCAGGTGTGATGGGTCTTTCCATGCTATGAAGCGGCTAAAAATCCAAGAAATTTTTTTTTTGACAATCTTGTTATATATTACATTCATTGTATCTCTACAGTTGGAATGCTCTGGAAAAAAGATCTATTTACTTGAATTGTTGCTGGGTTTTTTTGTCATTTGACATGTGTAATGCATCTGTCCTACTGCCAAACCTGGACATGCATTACTATACTGAGCTACAAACAAGAGAAATGCCAATTAAGACTCTCAATGTGCAATTTTGTGAGCAGGTGTCGCCTCTCCCAGATAAAATGAAGGACAGCAGAAGGTTTACAAGATGCATATTTGACAAGTCATGAGATTTTCTCACCCGTAATGAAGCCAGTGAATGGCAGACATGTGTGTTGAATAGTTATCGTTGAATGTTAACCAATACTCTATTTAGCCAGAATTTACTCATTGATGTTTAATGTTTTCACAGTGAGACACACATTGTTTATAACTGTAAACAATGTTTGTTGTGATGTTTGGTATTTTGCACACTGACTAATGTAATTGTTATCTTTATGATTCTCATTTTTAAAATAAATGTTTTCGACCAAATATGTTGTCAAAGTCAAAAGATGCATTTTGACTTGAACAATTGAAGCCTGTAACTAAAGAAACACGTAGAAAATGGAATGCTTAAGTTCTGACCTGACCTTGTCTTGCTGCTTTATTGACAAACGGTTGGTTGGTGGTTTTACTTTGAAAGGCAAACATGGATCAATGTGAGTTAAAGGTGCTGCATTTCCAGCTAAGTTTTCTTCACGTCTTTAAATCTGGGTGGAAAATTGGGCGTTACCTTTCATGCAAATGCTCCCACAGATTTACATGCTCTTCGGTCCCAGAACAAATTGGGCGAGTACAGTGTAGGATGCTGGTTAAACTGGTGCACATCAGGTCTGTAGTTTTACTTCTCAACTCACACTCACGTGCCTTCATTCTCACGTCATGGCCGAGCGACTTCGTGTCTGGATACTCATCGGTGTGTGAGTCTTCTTTTTTTGTCAGGTTTTTGGATTTTCGTCCCCAGAAATAAGGAGGACGTTTATCATCACATCTGTCAAGGTCACCAACCGAGGAGACTGCTGCGCTGAGAGACTGGACGGAGCGGAGATCAGAATTGGTCACATGTCAGAGAACAACGGGACCGACAACCCCAGGTCCTGGCAGGAGCGCAGTGACTTTGATCAATCTGGCCTCATGTTCAAGACCACGATGTGACTGTAATCATCCCCCTTTTTAAATTTCAGATGTGCTCTCATCACCCATATCAAAGCAGGCAAAACCTTCACATTCCGCTGTGAGGGGCTAGCATCTAGGCTGCCACCATCTGGTTGCACTCTGACCTTTACTGTTGTCGTCACTTTTTTCTTTCATTTATTTTAGAGGCCCCTCTGCAAAACGTGGCCTTAAACTAAACAATGCAATGGTCTTTCCGCAGCCAATATTTTTCTGTCGGTCAGTGTAGCGCTATAGAAATGACTTAATAAATCTCTGTTAGGAACTTAATGAGTTCTTTAACACAAAAATAGCACAGAGAACAGTGCATTAAACTTGCTTTATTCCTTAAACTCTCAATGCTCTTTGTTAGTGCTCCTGTTCAGATTTCAGTGGGGGAACAAACTCACCAATTTCCTAATTTTTCAGAATTTTAAATAAGAACATCAATCCTCTGTCACACCTTTTTTCTGACAATGAATGCTAACCTGTTTTTCATCCTGTGAAGTTGTGCTAGAATCAGTGCGCGCAAACTGGTTTGTTGGGATTTTCAACTGCAGGGTGATAAACGGTCAGTTATGTGTTTCACGCTGATTCTGTAATGAAAGTAAATCTGGAGAGCACATTGTCACCAGTTAATATGCATCGGCTGCGAGGAGTGTTTTCTTTCAGTCTCCTTTAACGGCTCTAACGGGCGTGGATAGGGGTGGGGGTGGGGGTGAGATGGAAGGGCCTTGGATGAAAACTGATCATGTTTTACTAATGCTGACAAACGAGAAGAGCTGGCTTTGTGGAGCCGCGCCACTTGAGGCGAGCCTTGAGCAAACAAGCAATACAAACATCAAATCTCACATTTCATCATGTTTACTGGGTGTTCTGGGGAGAAATGGGCTGAACGGTTGAATCCCAGCGAAGAGGGTTTTGTTCTCTGTCACGATCCAGTTTGATTTTTACCTTTCAGTCAACAATAACGAGTACACGATAAGTGTAAAAATAAGTGCATGATTTATATCCAAATAATACACAGATCCAACACCGCGAGAAATTAAAATCTGCCAGTTACTACTGGCACTGGTTTTGGGCAGCAGTGTACCAGTTGGGGAGCGGGTGCTGGAGGTTGCTGAGCCCTCTCTTTTCATTGCATTGACACAGATTTTTTCATTTTTTGTGCTACGGAAGACTGAACCCATGAACCACCAACCCTGTAATCCCAGTGACCCTCGAACAAGGTTGGACACAAGTCCACTGACTGAGGCTACGAGAGGTTTGTTAGTAACTTCATCAGGTGTTGTGTCTCTGACAGGACCAACTCTGAAATGGAACTGAAACGTTTCAACCAAACCACCAGCTTCTCCAGAATTTTAGTTTGAAGAGATGTCGGGTGGACGCTAATAATTTGCTAATTTACATGGAAATACGGAAATTTTGTTTTCATGTTTCATTTCTTTGTGGTTTTAAAAAGGTGAAAATAAAGTATCCTGCATGGCTAACTTATTTAGAGGTTGTGCTGTTGGCGCTGACCTCAACCATGCAACTTCAGTGTCTCTTCAGACGTCCCTACAGTGTTTGATCTGAATCCACCTGATGCAAATTCAGGTAATTGGGCATGATTTGGAGAAACATGCACCTGTTTGTAAAAGGTTTGCCACCTGATGATGCAAATCAGACTAAAAAAGAGAGAGAGACCTCAGAGAAAGGAGGCAGAGAGGCCTCCATCATTCTGATATGGAGGAAATATGGATCAATGAGGACTCTTGTCACAGTGGTCTTAATGGTGAAGCATGGTGGTGGCAGCAACATGCTGTGGGGCTGTTTTTAGGGGCTGGGACAGGCAGACCACGCAGGGTTGAAGGGCAGGTGAATGGAGCAAAGATCGCTTCAGGAATAGCTAATCCAGAGCAATCAGACGAAGCATTACCCTCCAAATAGACCCTAAACAAACAGCCGAGACAACGAGGGGCAACTCTGTGGATGTCCTTGAGCGACCCAGGTAGATCTGTGACTAGACCCGGATCAACCCGCTCTGCCCACCGACAACCCTCAGGTAAGCAGAGCTGAATTTACATCCATTTGTGTACCTGTTAGTTTAGGTGGGAATAATCAGATATTAAATAATAGACAAGCATGCTAATGTAGTAGCTTTGTCCACAATTTACTGTGTATTGCTGCCTAATGCTCAGCACTTTTACCACAGCTCGATCCCTCATGCTAAGCTATTACTAGGAGCTATGCTGTTAGCTGGTAGGATTGCTAAGCTCCCCAATGTGGCCTGACAATATTCAAGAAGATCCCATTGCGTTGTTGTTTTATTACCGACTAAGAGTGTTCTTGGGTGTGCAGACACTGAAAAACCAGTTTTTGGTTTTCAGGCTTCGCACTCATGACTGGTTTTGTATTCCAGCCTACTGTGCCGACTTGTATTTTCTGCAATGTTGTATAAATAAACTTCAGAAAAGAAAAAAAAAACGACTAAAAGAATGAAGTACACCAAAAAAAGGACCTAACCAAAATGAATAATCTTTTGTTGTTGTTTATGTTTTAAATGTTGTAAAAATTACTAAACATTATTGAAGAAACTGTTGGTCCTGAGCCAATCAAGATGAGTTTTTTTTAAATTCCCCATCTTCAAACTACTTCTGCCTCTGTATTTAAGGAAGAAAAGGAGGGGGGGTTTGTTATTCAATTATTTTGAATCATCGAATTTGTCTTACAGCAATAAAGTGGGTTTCAAACAGGTCACAAGATTTCACGTCAGGTCAAAACATAAAAAATGGGCAGGGCCTTGTTGAGTTAGTCATTGCCAAAATTCTTTGTGTGTTTTACGTCAAACACGTTTGCAAGCTCCACCCTGCAAAACTGGCACCTTTTTTGTGGAGATGCGACATTTTCCAGCCCCCTTAGCTTAAATAGTGGTGCGGAGGAGCTGTCACACACTGTCAAGAGAAGCTGCTGCAGCAAGACATCCACCTGCCAGCTACACCTGGGAATAAGAGGAACTTTTCCCCCCTGCAACAGAGAGAAAGAACTACTGCACAGGTCAGACTCATCAGACCCTGTTTTTGATTTTTTATTCATTTATACAATATAAAACCTGGTTACATTTAATGTTACAAATATTTATACATATTAATATATTTGTGTCAAAATCTATTAACATTAGACATAGACTTTTAGAAACAATTTAATGTTACTAGATATTACAAATTGATTTGTAAATTCAAATATATAACTGCTAACCCTTCATAGTTTTGAAATGAAATACGTCACCAGGAAAGACTGTCTACTCTCTGATGTGTGCGCTGCCCAACTATGGTGGAAGATTAGCTTGTGTTTCCAGAGCATTAGCCTACTGTTTAAAGAAATATTTAGATAAAATGGGTGCCAGGAGCTCATAGTCCCTGTTAAATGACAAAAGGTCAAATGTCATGTTCACTGTAGGCATGGACAGCAGACTCTACTTCACCATCACCTTGGTGGTGCTAGCCTGGCTATCTGCCAGCACCTGCAATGCAACAAACCATACCAATGAGACAGCCACCAACGTGACAGCAACCACCCCAACACTCATTGCCAACACGACAGTTTCCCCCGCACTGGTGTACAATGACACAGTGTCAGCACTGGAAGTGAGTGGAATCTATTCTGTCAAAGGTCGCCAAGAGGTTGCTTTTACCTGAAAATGGTACAATATGTTCTTTTCCTTTCAGGCAAATTTGACCAACGATGGATGTGGGACCGAACGTCTGTGCGCCAGTCAGCCATCTAACTGCAATCCGGCCAATTCAACGTGTACCCTGCTCGGTGCCAAAGTGAAGTCCGGGAATGTCTTTGAGTTTTTACTAGCTGGAGAGTCGGAAGGCTACCTCGGTGCAGTAGTATCATTTGATGCAGCACTGGTATGTTAGCTTTATTTCCGCATGCACCACGCAGTCAGACAGGAACCTATAGGTAGAGTTTGCAATTATCTGCATCAAACAACTCTGCTTTATATTTTACAGGGAGCAAATGAGCAACACCTACATTTGTTTTAACGACAATGGCCAAATTAAATTCACTGGAGCAAGTCTGGAAAATAACGCACTGACTAAGAAAAACCGTAAGATCCCACTTTTTGTCCTTTTGGTACAGAATCTGTGGTCAAAAGCAGATGGGCATGGCTCTAAGTCCACACATCTACGAGCCACACCCAGTACACTGTACATGACAATCAACAATGTAAAAGCTGACTCGTGCAAAAATCACTTGATCACCCTCTGGTGGTGCTCCATGCACCGAGCAGGGTCCCGTATGGGTAGAAGTTACTGTTACTGTTGTTACTGTTGTACAGATTTATACTGAATATTACTACTTTATTACTAGTAGTTTTTAGTGTTAACTATAATATTACCACACCTCTGAGCGCTTATTGTCTTTGTTTCCCAGGTGAATGCAAACAATGTGAGAGGCAAGATAACTGGCAAAAAAATCCAGTGCACATTTGATGCCACGGTTGATTCTTCAACTGCCAGGGCTGTGAGAGCCCCTGACACAGCCCTTGGCGTTGTTAGCGGCACCTACAACAGTTGTAAGGCTACATTCTATGCAAGATGCTTTAGAACATGCGTGCTCGCTCACGCACCCATCATAAGCCAGTGATTAATCATCCTTGTTTCATTTTATTTTCAGCTTCTGGTTCTTTGGGAGCACCAACCACCTTGATCAAAACCGATCTCATTAACCTCTCAAACCCCAACCAGACCGTGACAAACAACGCTGCTACCGCCACCACTGCCTCTCCCAACGTCACCATGACCACCACCAACACCACCAACAATGCCATGTCATTCCGGCAAACCCTGATTCAAGGTATGGTCACGAGAGAGGCCCATCTCTGCTGCCTAAGTGAACAAATAAAAAATAAAACTTCAAGTTTCTAATTTCTTGTGTGTTTCTTTGCAGCTTTGGTGATCTCCGCAGGTGTGATGGGTCTTTCCATGCTATGAAGCGGCTAAAAATCCAAGAAATTTTTTTTTTGACAATCTTGTTGTATATTACATTCATTGAATCTTTACAGTTAGAATGCTCTGGAAAAAAGCTCTATTTGCTTGAATTGTTGCTGGGTTTTTTTGTCATTTGACATGTGTAATGCATCTGTCCTACTGCCAAACCTGGACATGCATTACTATACTGAGCTACAAACAATAGAAATGCCAATTAAGACTAACTCAATGTGCAATTTTGTGAGCAGGTGTCGCCTCTCCCAGATAAAATGAAGGACAGCAGAAGGTTTACAAGATGCATATTTGACAAGTCATGAGATTTTCTCACCCGTAATGAAGCCAGTGAATGGCAGACATGTGTGTTAAATAGTTATCGTTGAATGTTAACCAATACTCTATTTAGCCAGAATTTACTCATTGATGTTTAATATTTTCACAGTGAGACACACATTGTTTATAACTGTAAACAATGTTTGTTGTGATGTTTGGTATTTTGCACACTGACTAATGTAATTGTTATCTTTATGATTCTCATTTTTAAAATAAATGTTTTCGACCAAATATGTTGTCAAAGTCAAAAGATGCATTTTGACTTGAACAATTGAAGCCTGTAACTAAAGAAACACGTAGAAAATGGAATGCTTAAGTTCTGACCTGACCTTGTCTTGCTGCTTTATTGACAAACGGTTGGTTGGTGGTTTTACTTTGAAAGGCAAACATGGATCAATGTGAGTTAAAGGTGCTGCATTTCCAGCTAAGATTTCTTCACGTCTTTAAATCTGGGTGGAAAATTGGGCGTTACCTTTCATGCAAATGCTCCCACAGATTTACATGCTCTTCGGTCCCAGAACAAATTGGGCGAGTACAGTGTAGGATGCTGGTTAAACTGGTGCACATCAGGTCTGTAGTTTTACTTCTCAACTCACACTCACGTGCCTTCATTCTCACGTCATGGCCGAGCGACTTCGTGTCTGGATACTCATCGGTGTGTGAGTCTTCTTTTTTTTGTCAGGTTTTTGGAGTTGTTTTCGTCCCCAGAAGTAAAGAGGGGGGCATCAAATCGAATAATCTCTTAAAAAACTCGATTCAATAAACTTATTATCATCACTCATCTAAATATTTTAAATATGTCTGCCCACTTAGGCATTTCCTTCTTTCTGTTAAAAGAAGCAGTGGCAGGTAAACTTTTGTGTACTCTTCTGAAAATGTGCTGACCTCTTCCGTCTAATCACACCTTTTCTGTATGTCAATAAGGTTATATTGCTCAAAATGTGGCGCTGAGAAGTCCTTCCGTCCAGTCTTCCCAAACTAGTGAAATCTGGTTTGACCAATCTGGAATTTTTATGGACAGCCCCGACCCTGCTGCTGCCAGGGCAGTGGACGGGAACAGGGACCCAGCTCAAGCGTCCACCTGCACCGCCACCAAGTCTGAGTCAGGCCCCTGGTGGATGGTGGACCTGCAGAATGAGTACAAAATTGAGGCAATTGCCATAACAAGTTGGGACTTCAACCAAACCACACTGGACGGTGTAGAAATCTGGTTGGGAATTTCAAAACTGTTCAACGACTCCCAAAATATCAGGTGAAACATTTGTGTGGTTTTTAAAATGTCTGGTCGACATGTCTTTCTCACCGTCTTCTCTCCCTCAAACAGATGCGCAGTCATCTCCAGTTTCCCAAAAAAACGCACATTATACGTCCCGTGCGGCGGATTGAAAGGACGGTATGTCACCGTGTTCCTTCCAGGTGACAGCAGGGGGCTAAGTCTCTGCGAAGTGGAGGTCTATCCTGTGCAATTTGGTACGACCCTCACCAGCGCTCTGTCCACCACTTCTCTATTTCTGAAATTAGGCCATTTTGAGGACATGTTTTCTGTTTTTTAGAGTATCCTCTCCCGAACGTGGCGCTAAAGGGCATAGCCTCTCAGTCGTCAGCACGCCATTTCCCTGACGCCTCCAAGGCCATCGATGGGAGTCGCGACTCCTTTTACCACAATGGCCACTGTAGCCACACCGCCTTGGAGGAGACCAACCCCTGGTGGCAGGTTGACCTGCGGAGGACGTTTATCATCACATCTGTCAAGGTCACCAACCGAGGAGACTGCTGCGCTGAGAGACTGGACGGAGCGGAGATCAGAATTGGTCACACGTCAGAGAACAACGGGACCGACAACCCCAGGTCCTGGCAGGAGCGCAGTGACTTTGATCAATCTGGCCTCATGTTCAAGACCACGATGTGACTGTAATCATCCCTCCATCTTAAATTTCAGATGTGCTCTCATCACCCATATCAAAGCAGGCAAAACCTTCACATTCCGCTGTGAGGGGGGTAGCATGGCTGGTCGTTTTGTGCACATCATTATTCCTGGAACAAGAAAGACTCTCACGCTTTGTGAGGTGGAAGTTTATGGAGTACCAGAGGGTGAGTAAATATGTAGACACACAACAAACACACTCACACACTGTTTTTACATCTAGGCTGCCACAATCTGGTTGCACTGTGACCTTTACTGTTGTTGTCACTTTTTTCTTTCATTTATTTTAGAGACCCCTCTGCAAAACGTGGCCTTAAACAAAATAATGCAATGGTCTTTCCACAGCCAATATGTTTCTGACAGTCAGTGTGGCGCTATAGAAGCGACTTTTCTGATTTCTTCTTTGGCTACTACATCATCCAGTCTTTGGTGGAAGATTGACTTATTAGCTGTCTATAAAGTCAGGGCCATCGCCATCAGCAAACCTGGTCGGAATCCTGCGGAGATCGAGGTCTTTATCAAAAAGCTGGACAATGATGGGGACAAGCACATGTGAGTCAGTCACTCAACATTTTGTGTAAACACTCGTTCAAGCTACGTTTTTTATTGTAGTGTGACGACATGCTTCACGAAACTCTTTGAATGCAAATTCCTTCTTGTCGGTAACATTGAGTTGTTGCTCTGTGATGATTCTTCGCTCATTTAGGTGTGTTAAAGCATCGCTGCTGCAACAAACCCAAACACACACCTTCCACTGTGGCGACATGGTCGGCCGTTATGTTCAGTTTGTTTTTCCATCCTCCCTTTTGTCAGTGTGTAAAGTGGAGGTGTACGCTTCTCCTGCAGGTACAACCATATTCAATATCATGCCAGCTACCTTCCTGGCATGTAAACGTGCCAAAAATTGAGCCTGGTGTCTTTGTTTGACCTTGGTGCTTAGACAAAGAGCCACTGTCGGCAAAAAACCCTGGCCCCACTGCGGCCCCGCCCTCTGAGAGCACGATGCTGAACGGCAGGACCATGACGTTGGTCGGGGAGAGGCTCTGCTGGTCCGACGCTCTGCTCTACTGCCGGCGTAACAACTCGGACCTGCTCAGCCTTCACAGCGAGGAAGAGCAGAAGCAGGTGGCACAGATGCTGGGCCGCGCCACTTTCGCCATCACGGACGGGGTCTGGTTGGGGTTACGCAAGTACGCCAGGCCAGATGAGTCATTATTAACGCAAAAAAAGCCTTAACACTATATTACTTCCTTAGTAGTTGATTAAGTATTTAAGGACAACCAAGAATCAGACCTTAAGGAACATCACAAGTCTTAATGGGTGTCTTGTCATGGGCCATTGTACAATGGCAGCTATTTCTATGGGTGCCAATTCCAAATGCACAACAAGCAAAACGCTAAGATGGTGTCCCTTAGAAAAGCAAAGCTTCTTTTCCTTTCTTATGCTGTGTAAATAAGTAGCTTATTTGTATTTTTGCAAATAGAAAAGCCCTGAAGTGAGTCACTGCTTGTCCTTGTATTTGTTATTTGCATAGAAGATACACATGGATGCTTTGCAAACAGCTCTCTAAGATGAACATCTTGTTGAAATGGTTCTTCTTAAAAGTTAAACGGTTAATTCTTTTGGCTTAACAAATAGATAAGAGCAATATTTTGTGTTTGGCAGATATGTTATGGACAAAATCTGGTTCTGGATGTCTGGCAAGTCCATGAATTTCAATTATTGGTCCCATAACTCCACACCCCACCAGTATTCCAGTCCTTGCGGAAGCGTTGATGTGGGAGAGCCCCACTGGTGGGTGGCACACTCCTGCGACGAGCACCTTAACTTCATCTGCCAGTCAGGTCAGCAACTCCACCTCACACCTTTCCACATATTGTATTGTTCCTCTCCGGCATGTTCCCTTTGTTCCTGTAGGTGACGTTGGCGGACCAGAGAGAGTGTCGTTCGACACCTATAGCACAGCTGGTACAGGCTAACTACAGCAGGAGCTATGTTTTTCTAATGACAAAGTTATTCTATCAAATTAGGTCATTTCTAACAGTTGTTTAGACTCACATTTGTCCGAGAGAAAAAAACAAAACCCAAAAACAAACAAACCTTCCAATAGAGACTGCAGTGCATTTATATAACAATCTTTTTTTTTTTTTCATCTGTGTTGATTTTTATCTGTGTTGATAAACTTTTCTGCTTTCATTTAAGATCCTGTGATCCTACTAAAAAACATCTTAGAAAATTAGGCATCATGGAGGCGGTGATCATAGGCTTATAAAATGTTCTTTCCCGTTGTAATACCAGGTGTGCACGCATGGGGTCACTGTTCACGTTCTCCATCTTGCCTCTTCACTGTGTGAACAGAAAACAGGCTAACTTTAGCTGTGGTTGCAACAGTTGTGCTCTTTTGTTACAATTAAGGAAGCAAATTTTATCGATGAAATTCCACTAATTAAAATTCTGAGTACACTTTTCGGCTCTCTTGTCAGAAAACGGGTGTTTGAGTGGACGAGGAACAAAACTTCACATTGCTCTTATAAAAAGTATTAAAAAAAAGCGTCTTTATGGGTAAAATGCACCTCGTTGTTCATCCTTTGGTGTGCATGTTCCACTAACTCCTATTAAAACATTCTCTGGCGCTCTGAGAATATAACTGCAGAAAGAGTCCCGCGTGGGAAACTTTCATGTTGCCCCAACTCACCCAAATTGTCTTAATTAGCCTCCAGTGAAAGAAAAAAAGCACCAGTCCATTTCTGAAAAAAAAAAAAGTTTTAATTTTCTAATGGCTGGGTGGGGGAACAGCTTCTCATTGTCTATTCATTTTTGTGACGTTTGCAGTTGGAGGGGAATGGAAAGTCTGAGAGCAGAGAGGGACTGTAGTACTTTTGTTAGGAGGGAGGGAGGTGGGAGTGAGTGGACGGGAGGAGGGGAGAGAAAATGCGGCAATTCGGACATTCCCAGGCTGGGAAAGACTCTGCAGTGGGAGGCCGAGGTTGCAGGCACTGAAACTTTGCAAAAGGGTAGACGAGAGAGAGAGAGAAAAAGAGAGAGAAATAAATTAACTATGCTTTGATCATTGAGAGGAGACAGCTGGGGAGGATATGCAGAGGACGCGGACGCTGAGGACGATGTAGACCGAAGACATGGTGAGTCCTACTTTTCTGAGTGTGACCACATCCTCCTGTTAACTTTGTTAAACCCACTTTGAGTGCCATCTGAATTCCTTAAAAATTCCAACAGTCCGGTTTAGTGGTTTTAGGATGTGTGAGACAGGTATTAGTCAGTTGTTGCTCCTTTGTTGACAAAGTTGCCGAACCCTAGGAGAGCAAGTTGCAAAAGTCTCTGCAGCAGCCGGTGCGTTTTGTAGCTCCACAGGGAATCGGGGCTGCAGCAGAAGCCAAAGAAGCCTTATGTTTGCATCTGCTCGAGGATTTTGTTTACAGTCCCCACCCATTCATGGTGGGCCGATAAGTGGCGCACAGGCAGACCTGGGCACCAGCGCATGAGAACATGGGTTAAATCCAGACCAAGAGCTTGAGATCACATTTGAAGCTTCTGCATTGGGCAGGGTGGAGTGGTTTTGGCTGCAGGGAGAGGAAAAGCAGAGCTGGAGAAGGAAAGAGCAAAATGAAAGAGGGGGGCTGGGTGGCTTTTTTTATTTTAAGAGACTTGGACTGTTGCAACAGCGGTTTTCGGGTGATGCCGCATTTTCCACATCGGAGCCGAGGGGGGAAAAAGTTGAGAGCGCAAAGGAACAAGGGATGGATAGGCTTCAGGAAAGAAAATTCATGTGCAAGGTTATATGTGCAGGAGCTGTGGGCTGGAAAGTTTAGGCCCGGAGCAGAAAACGGGATCAGCGGTAGAGTCAAAGGATGCAGCGTGGGAGCAGCCGAGTGGGATCTCTGATTTTGAGAGGCCCTCGTGGAGGAATGCGCTGAAGAGACTTGTTCAAACACATGTGTATAAGTGCATGTGATGCCCCTGACCCCCACCCCCTGACCCCCACCCCCTCACCAGTTCACACAGGCGAGACACAAAAATGTGTGACAGAGGGTATTTCCATTTCCTCTGCCTGCTTTGGGTTTAAAACTCGGATGGGATGAACGAGCCGTCAAGCCTGTCCGCGAGGGGATGGAGACAGATCAGGAGTGATCGACGCTGCTGCAAACACTCGTCAGGTTTCCTTTACACAGGCTCTAGGGTCAGGTGGGCGGCGATAACAGCACTAGAGCAATCCAGACAAGTTGTCAGTTGCTGGAATCTTTATTTAATGGAGTTTCCTGTGATTGTCAAGGCTGTCTGCCAAATGCGCCAAGAATTTGGTTGAGTGCTGATGTTATGAGGCATTCCGCAAAGAAAACTACAGAAATCTCAAGGCCGCGTTAGCCTTCTGTGTTGGGCCGGCGGTGTCACAAACCATAACATTTGTTAGCTATGCAAATCCTTCAAGAGGGGCACACACACAACAGCAGAAATGCTTGCTATAACAAGCGCTACATGGGTAGGGTAGCATGGCTGCAAGCTAACATGGGTAGGGTAGCATGGCTGCAAGCTAAAGTTCCAGAGTCCTGAGAGAAATAAAGCCCCAAGTTACCATAAAGTTTGTTTACTTGAAAAGCTAACCTTTTGCAGTTTGTTAGCATTTGTGCCATGGGGAACTTGCTCCATCACTGCAGAAAGGTGCTTCCATATTTCCAAATGCTGCCATCTTTTTCAGCCAGAAGCCCGGCAGCTCCAGCACTCTGAGTGCGGGTGCGAAACTACGCCCCACTGAAAATGTGTTTCTAATTACCAAACCCAAATGAAGACAGCAGAAACCTCATGGAGTCGCACACTGAAAGGCGCTGACAAACACTTGCGTGTGTTTGCAGGCAGCTGTTGGTAGTGGTTTTTATTTTGGAATTCCGCTCGGAATCCCCCTGATTTAGTTAAAAACAACATAAAAGAGGAGCTAACTCTAGGTCAGGCTGGACTATAGAGGGAGATTTAGCTGTCTCCTCTCCGGCTTCCTTTGTCTGTCTGCCTCCTTTCTGTCTCTTCATTACATCAACTTATATTAGCACCAACCCACTCCTCTTTTCGCTCTTCTCTGCCTCCCTCTTCCTCTCTTCTTTCCCTGTACTGTAGGGGTCTACACATCTGGTTTCTATCATGTTGCTGCTGCTCTCGGTTCCCATCGATCTCTCCCACCAGTCAGCCACCTCCTCTTTCTTTTTTCTTTTCCTTTTTCTGTCTGAACCCTCCTTCTCTCGTCTGTCTGCTTGTCTCAAAGGCACCCCTTGTCTCCGTCTGGTTCTCAGCTCGTTGGCACTTCACCAGAGGGCCAGACGACCCCAAGTCCTCACTGAGCCGCTTTACCTCGGCCTTCCTGTCATCTTCCCTCTGCACGGGAAAGTGGAGAAGAATCCAGCTGCCACTTCCATTTCACTTTGAAAAGCAGGAAGTCTGACGCGGGAATGACACACTGTCGTTTAGAACAGCAGGATTGTTCTCACAGACACTCTGGTTGCCCCGGCTGAGCAACACATGACCCAGCGTTTGAGTTTCAGGAAGCCAAAGGAGTCCCCTGGAAGTCCTAAACCAAGTTTCATCGGGCAGGTGGTGTTTGTAGGATCCAGCTCCTCACCAGATGAGGATGAGTCCAGAGTGTTTTCACCTTGTCCTGATACACACCCAGAGCGATCCCCTTGAGTAATTAAAGCTGAGGTAAAAACCTTGCCGATCTGACCCCCCTGCTCCCCCATAAGTCTTGGGATTTGAACAAAAACAACACTGGAGGGTGGTCTGGACCCTTCAACTGCCCCTCTTCTGGCAATAAAAACACAAACGCAGTCTGGGATCACATGGGACCACCTATTGTGTTTATGTGACATCACCCTCCCCCTCCCCACCCTGTCCTTGCTGGTGCCCCACTCACCGTATGCAGGGTAGATGGTGTGTATGGAACCAAACGTTATGGTGGACGACATGTCAACCAAGGTGCCTAAACCTGGAAGTTCTGTCTCAGCCACATGGCGAGAATGGACAAAAATGTTAAAAATACAATGTCCTCGATTGTTGTTCCTGCTTGACTTTATAAATAAACAGCTCAGAGACGCTTTTTCTGGGAGTTCCTGGGAAATGAAGGCACTGTCTCAGGGGGGCTGAAGCAAGTTGGAAAACTCCCCATTTAGTGAAAGGCTGAAGTGTAGCCTCATGAAATGACTCTGGACAGGTCTTTTGGAACAAGTTCCTTTAAAAACTCTCTTCTAAAAGGCCATTGATGGGTTACTTTGCTTTCTGAAACCGAAGGAGAAGTTTCACTCGCACAAATGTTGTCTGCACTTTTGCTTTAATTAGCATGCCAGGCCAACAGGGGTGAACCTAGTAGTTAGCAGTGCAACACCTGGAGAGTTCCACTGTTTGTAGACGCAACAAACGTCTGGATCTGACCCGGTGCTGCTCTCTTGTCATCTGAACCAGTGATCGGGGTGAAATAAAATCTAGATCGTTAGCAAAAACAGGCAAAATCTTAAATTAATGACCATTAGCATCCTTAAAGCGAGTATGCCCAGTTTCCACACATTTGTTTTCCAATCTTTTCTGTCTACTTTTTCAGCTCTGACATTTGTTTCAACCCAACTTTAAAGTAAACACTTCCATCGATTTTGTCAGGGGATGTTTTTCTTAACCTCAGTTATTTTTTGTGTTTGATGCTTAATCACTCCTCCACAATGGCCCCTTTGTACACAAACCATCCCAGAGACCAAATCAAATCTTCTATAAACCCACACAACCATCAGCTCATTCACTCCTGGCCGCTTGTTTCTTTTTTCCAAACACTCTGCGCTCCTTTCACGTTCTCTCCCATGACTTTCAGTCAGTTTGCTCTCGGTTTGCGCATTCAGCACAATCTCCCTTCTGTTGAAGAGAATCCCAGCATAATTGTTGTCAGATGACTCCCAGAGAGTTCGCTGGAGGTGAAACAAAGAAAGTTGACTTTTTTTTTTTTTATTTAAAAAGAAAAGGAGATGGGCGATGAGATGGGAGCGTGGGGAGATGGAGCTAGGGGTTTTCAGAGGAAATGTGAATGGAGGGGAAAGGAGAACTGGAAAAGGGAAAAGCTGCTAGTTGCCATGGCTACAGTCAGTGTAGAAAAATAAACATAATGTGTTGCATGCGCTGTCTGGTCACTCTCTACCTTAGAGGCAGTGTGTGTGTGCGTGTGTGTGTGTTTGGGTTCTCATACACGCTGCAAAGTGAGGACGAGTGTATGCACATGAGGCCATTTGAGCCCACGGTTGGGGTCAGGGTCAGGATTAAGGTCAAAGTCAGGGTCAGGGTTGGGGTTAAATCATGAGAGTCCTGACACACAGATGAAGACTAATGTAGCTTTGGGTGCTGTTTCCACCACTGCTATCAGGGATCTGACCGTGACTGGACGCTTCTTTTTTTCTGGGTGTTTAAACACTGAACAGACCTCAAAGGAAACGTTTGATAAGTTGCAGACTGCACAACAGGAAGTCCTGTGCGTGTATTCATGTTTATGCATGTGTGTGTGCATGTGCGTCAACTAAAAGAGTCAAGCCGGCTGTTAGATGCACACGCACGCGTGAAGCATTAATCCTCTCTTTTCATTTTAAGGGCTCAGAGGCAATGGAGGACTGCGTGCAGGGGGCGCTCT
>CAAE01014531.1:108920-127588 GCA_000180735.1 Tetraodon nigroviridis | reverse complement strand
TTTTTTTTGCATTAAATTTTTATTTTTTTAAAAAAACCAAATTTTTAAAAAAAACGAGGGGCCCCCAAACCCCCCCCCCCAAAAAAAAAAAAAATAAGCCTACCCCCGCTTCCCCCCCCCCCCCTCCATTAAACCCTTTTTCCACCCTCCCCTTTTTTTTTTCTAAAAAAAATTTTTTCCTTTTTTCCCCTGCCAAAAAATTAAAACCGATTTTTCAACCTTTCTTTTTTTTTCCCAAAAAAAAAACCCCCCGGAAACCCCAGAAACCCCCCCCGCCCCCCCCCCGAAATGGCCCTTTCCCCCCCCGGTGCCCCTTTCAAACCTTCCCCCCTTTGAACTTCCCCTCCTTTTCCCCCCCCCCCCCCAAAAAAAAAAAAAAAAAAACAAAAAAAAAGGGGGGGGCGACACACACACACACACACACACACACCTCACTGTCAGCGCCTCGCCACCCCAGATGCCATATTTAGGATCCAAATGTGAGGAGATGACAGTGTTGTAAAATGGTGCCCGTGCTGAGATTATAATTAACGTTTCCAACCTACATCACTCACCCTCCCACTTCTCTTCTCCCTATTCACTCGCTCCTGTACAATAAATGGAGAGGGGGGGGCAAAAATGCAAGAAAGGGGGGAAGAAAAGAAAGGGAGATGGAGGAGGAGAGACGAAGAGCGAGAGAGAGAGAGAAGAGGGTGAACCAAACGGAGGGAGGGAGGGGGAAACGGCGTATGCTTGTATACAACCCTGATTTCCATTTTTTTCCCAACTCGTAATGTATTTAATTCAAGTGAAACGTAATCATGACGTGTCGCGTCATTAATCTCCTCGCCGCCTCTCCCGTAAGTACACTGAGTCTTTACTTTCAACATATATCCTATATCTCCATTTATCTACTTTCATTTTTTGAAATCTGTCTCTTCGCTTCCACGGACACTTTGATGCATGGGCTGCAGCAAAGCTGCCAAAAAGAAAGAACCGTTTACGAGCGGATCGCGACTCTTGTTGCCCTGTTTCCCTCCACGGCCAACATGGCAAACACACAGTAGTTGTTGTTTTTGTCCTCCTCTCCACTGTTTTATTATTTTGTTGCAGTTTGACTGCGTGTGTGTGTGTGTGTGCGCGCGCGCGTGAACATGCGAGATTGGCATGCGAACGTATGTAACCGCGCGCTCCGGAGCACTTTACGTGTGTGTCATGTATGAAGCCGGCGTATGTGCGCGCGTGGCCGTCGTGCGTGTACAAGCCCTCATGTAGACCATGACATGACAAAAAAAAGGGCAGAAAAAACGCCTTCCAGCGCCGTTTGCGCCCGGAAAACAGCCTGAAACAAGTCCTTCCAAATCGCCTCAAGTGGCACCAAAAGTCACCCGGAGCGGTCAAATGTGCGGTTGGGGCTGAACTTTAATCCGAGTTCTGGTGGCAGTTCGTCATCCAGGCGAAGGAGGAAGCTTTTCCTGCTGGAATTGCTGAGAAAAAACAGCGAAGGAGCCTCCGCGAAAAAGAGGGCACAATAAGTTCTCGGTGCGTAACGGAGGACGGCGATAAGCCGCAGACATGTTGTCCAGGCGGAAAAGTGGATTTTTGCGTGTTAGCAAGTTGCTTGACAAAGCGCAGTTTTGCGGGCAGATGCGATTATCTGCACTAATTCTTTTGTTGGCGCTGTGGAGCGCCTTGTTTGGCCGATAAGCGCTGCCACTTTTCATGCGGGATGCGCGCACGAACGCGTCGGCGGCGCCGCTTCGAAACGGCGTCCTGCTCCCCTATTTTACTCCAGTGTTTACTACAAGCCCTTTGCTTGTCCTAACGTCACCTATGCCTGTTCGGGAGCAGGAAAAGTAGCGTAGCAAGTGTGTTGTGCGACGTTGTAACCGTGTGTGTGTGTTTCTGTGCGTGCGTGCGCGTCTGTCCAAATTCTGGAAACGATTCGTCCCCCGCCGCTCCTGACGCCGTTGAAAAATGTGCGTTTTTTGGACACGGTGTCCCCTTTTTTGGTGTTCGGGAGATTGGCAGAGGAATGGAGATGAAATCCATGATGGCACTTTTCCCTCTCTCCCTGCTCGTCCTCTCACCGCTCGCGCACTCGTCTTTTCCCCTCCCTTAATCTTTTGTATAGAAAATTTAGGAACAAAATGGAGCAGGGGAGAGAGCGATAGATAGGCTGACATGACACGCACACGCCACCTCCGACTTCACGGGGGGAAAAAACTAGCCCACTCTCTCTTTTTTTGCGTTTTATCGCGATTTTTCCCCGCGTGGGACCTGGTCCGCGGCGAGGGGGACCTATTTGAGCGGGTGTTCGTGGGCGCATTGTTTGTTGACGGTTATTTATTTCATTAATGTGCCTCTAATTGACATGGCCGCGAGAGAGGGAGGGAGGGAGGGAGAAAGAGAAGAGGGGAAAGAGCGACTGAAAATGGTTGCACGTTATTGACGCACATCACAGGGGCGAGCAGGAAATTCCTCATGAGATAAGGCGCAGACGTGTCATTCTGGACCGGCCAGAGACGCTCTGGTCGCCTTCTTCTCTAGTCCGGTGAAAAAACGTTCAGGGATTTCGAAATGTCCTATTTTTATTTAGTCTCCACCCCAAAAATGTCACACTTTTGAGAGCGTCACTGGAAGTAGGTTGACATTGCTGCCTTGTCCTATAAACACTCCATGTTGTGGGAGGCTCCCTCCGAGCATCATTTTATTTCCCTCGAAACCGTCTTTGCATGTTTTTCAATGAACATAAAGTTGTTGGGTTTTTTTGGGTTTTTGTTTTTTCGTTTTTCCGCAGCCGTCTTTATCACACTTCCTCTGCACCAATTTACGGCCCAAACGTGCAAACGCGGCCGTCCCCCGCCACCCACGCACAGGTTGTCAACTTTAAAACGGAAGATGACGTCGTGTCACTAATAGGGCGCTTTTCGGCGGGGGCTAGCGTGCTAATGAACGAGAACCCCCAGCTTTGCGCCTAAAAGGGCCTAATGGTTTTCATTCAGACCTCAAATCCTCGACCACAATCGGCGCCGCCCCCTTCTGCGGCTTCTACTGTGCTCGAGGGGGCATGTAGACCCCGTTCCAGGTGGCTCTGGGTGGGGGGGGGACTGTATATGAGGGGAGGAGGAGAGTAAAAGGAGAGGAGTGTAGCACCAATCATGGCTTCTGATTGATATAATTGGGTCATTAGTGCTCTGCGGGAGAGGCACCTGCTTGCCCTCCGTGAGGGAGAATCTACTGCATTGTGACATTTCAAGAGTGTGGAGCGGTTGCTTCCATGCAAGCAGGTCAGCACTGGGTGGCCCGATCAACACATAACCTGGATAGCACTGAAAGGTTAGCAGGAGCGGAAGAGCGTTTGACTCTTCCGTCCGCTCCGTCTTTGCGAGCGTTTGGGAGGCAGGTCGCGGCGCAGCGGAAAGGCCCTGCCAGCGTTCCGAGGGGCAGGTCAAGCAGGAGTCCCACGGGCACCGTCAGGAAGGGCCGCCGAGCGGGGGAGTACTAAACAGCCCATTCCGCAGGAATGCTGTGTTAAACTCCTCAACTCACCACTATTTTTGGTATTTTTGTGTGTGTGTGTGTGTGTGTGTGTGTGTGTGTGTGCACTGGAGGCCTCAAGTTCTCTTCTAAGCGAGCGGCTGCACACCTCGCAGTCATTTCCATAAGTCTTCTAAGAATTCTGCCTGAGTCCAGACTCCCCGCTTCCTGGGTCACGTCTGGCGGTTTTTATTTGAATCCAGAGTGTTAAAGAGATCAGTCGCACCAAAAAAAAGCTAGCTTGATTTGATGAAACCCGCGGCGCCGCCCTAAATTTCACCAAGTGTCGACTTAAGTGTTTGGAGAGAGAACACATGCTCTGCAAATTTCCCCTGGGGGGGAATCAAGAACCAACCCGTGTTAAGAGGTTCTATTTTTCGCCGTAGGTGTACACCGCTGGCGTGCATGTACCGCAAGGAGGTCACGGCGTAGGGTCAGGCATCCTTGAGGCGGGGGTGGTTGGCATGGCGCTCAAGGAGATGCGTGCGTTCGATCCGACTTGGATGCAGAGCTCCGGGCTGGTCGTGGCCGCCTCATAATGAGAGAGTGAAGGCCGCTGGCTTGCCTACTTTATTAATGTCAGACCGCCACTCTGAAACGGCCTGTTTGGAATTAAAACAAATATTTGAAATTCCAAACTGTGGTAGTACTTCTATTGGCAGATGAATCATTGTGTCCTGTAGCATACGGCCTTGTGTTTTTACATTCCCGTGCACTAGAGCTCTCTTCAAACTTGTCTCTACGTGGCAGAACTTGGAGACGTTTGGAAGAGTTGTCTAGATGCAGAAATTCAACCTGCAGGATTTGCTCCACGTTTGCTGCTCGACAGCAGGAAGTGTGTGGGGGGAAGTATATGACAGGTGAAGGAAAAGCCTGGATCTGGGCTTGTGCTCCTGGGGCTAGGGGGTCTGCAGAGCTATGTACCCGGAGCCGTAGACGCAGGCCTCACAAACCTTCCACCTTTCCGTGGAAGCGCTGTGATGTTTCCAACGTTGCGGATTCGATCGCTCAGATCTTGGCAGCTCCGGGTTTGCCGTTTCCCCGACTGCGTGGATGGTGTCGGTTTGTGTTCTCCGCGGGAGGAGACGTTCATTGAGGAAAAAGAAAAAAGCAGGAGCAAGAGCTTTTAGAGTACACTGAGGGAGAGGGGATATGAGAGCGAAGCAGCGGGGTTGTGATGAATGAAGGCGAGAACAGAGAGACGAAGGTAGCTTTTCTTTTTAGCGTAAAGAGCCGAGAGCAAATGGAAAGGCTGAATCCGTTTTTAGGTTCTGAAAGGTCGCCCACAAGAACAAGAGCCTGTTTTATCCTCCAAAAAGATAGCAAAGGTAACATCTTTGCTGGTGTCTGGAAAAGGCCGAAGCAGAGAAACTCCAGCGCAGACCGAAACGAGGGGTTCAGGGAAAGGTGAAGTAAAGGAAATGAGTAGCGTCTGTGGGGGAAGCTAGCCACGTGACGGCGCGATTAAAAAAAAAACACATGGCCAAATTATATGTACCACACACAGAGTGGACTCCCCTTGCTATCTCTCTCAGATGCTCATCCTCTCCTTTTTGCTTTCTTTTTTTGTGATCTGGCTAACTTATTCCCAACGGGCACCTCGTTATGCACGCCCACATGAAAATTCAATTAACACAGCTGGAAGAAAAGGCGGAATTTTCTGGAGTAAATGCAGAGACAGAGCCTGCAGACACGTGTTTCACGCGGAGCCTCGAAGCCTTGGTTTGAGACCCGGGAGCCCGCTATTTTTAGGCACACAGAGGTGGACGTGTGCAGCAAACGGGCGTAGATTCACCAACCAAACCGAGTTGTTCCGTTTCCTTTCGGGCCAGGGGGATCTCTACCTTGTGCTTGCGCCTTTCAGGCAGCTGCAAGATAGATTCCACAATGAAGGGGTGGGTGCACGAAGCTGGTGCCTTTGCGACTTCAGGCCTTCCAAACCGCCAAAAAACTGTTTACACAAAACAGCTAACCACACCGTCAAGAGCTCGCAGACTCCGTCGTACAGTCTGTGACAAGTGGTTGCAAGTATAGTAGTTACCGTTGGGCTACAGAGGCTAGCAAAATCAAAGAAACGAGCCAAAAAAACAATTTAATTAAATAAACCATGAAAAATAGACCAACATGAATAATTTCAAACGCGACAGGTTTTTTAACACTTTTGTCATCTTGAGTACTAACAGATGTACACTACTTCCTGCCACCTACCCACACATACTGACTTGAAAGAACAGAGTGAAAGGTGGTCACACCCTCACATTAGCGACTGTGATACATGCAGTTTCGTACGTGTACCAACCTGCACCGGCAGCTTTCACAAGAGGACGACAGTCACTCAGAATATGTGCATTAGAAAATAAAACACCACCATGTCCAAGCATGTGCCTCTAATCCCTTGACAACAATCTGCTGCAGATTTGATGACTGTCTTTCTCCCTGCAGCCCCCTTCCCCCCATCAAGGGGGAGGAGGAGAAAGTTTTTGTATCTTTCTTTTTTTTTTTTTCTCGTTCGGTTAAAATCGGTTAGGAATCCACAAAACTGCGGCACGGCAGCTGTGATCACATGGAGACTCTTAACACAACATGCTTTTAAGCTGCCATTAGCGCACGAGCTGCTTTGTTCTAATGCTGCTGCGTGTACTCAACAAGTCTGAGGCAGCGGTGGGGGGAACCGGAGGCCCCAGTTCAAAAACTGCAGGAAAAGCTCGTTTTTGCTGGGTTTTTTTCCATCCATCTGTTGTGATTTTAAATGGATCACGGCGACATTAAAAATGATTTGGCTCGACGTAGGCTGGCAGGACTCTGAAGGCCTCGACTCAGAGTCCGCCGTTCTGCTTTTCGGGTAACTAAGGAGGTTTTGGAAGCTTTTTTTTTAACCTTCAAGATCCTGAAAGAAGTCAATGTACCTTCAAATTAACACATGTTCTTCCTTTAGAAACTGACATTTTAAATACTTCCTGTTTTATTTTGGTTATTTATCACCTGGATTTCCTTTGCAGTCGCTCTGCAAATGTAATTTCTACCCCTCCCGTCATCCCTGCATCCTCTCCTGCGCCTTGTCTGCTCCTCTCCATCTATCCAAATTGTCCGTGCTGGCATGACAGAGCCGGGGGTTGGCGACCGCCGCTGCCACGCGACAACAATGCGTTGTGACGCTGATGTTCATGCGATAATGCCCCGGGGGTCCTTTTTTCACTGTCTGGGTACAGACGTGTTGACTTTCCTAAATGGTTTTTAAAGGTTCTCTACCTTCATGTTACGTCCTGCTCTGAGTACTCTGCTCTTTCGTTCCAACACGTCCGTCTCCCTGTCATATTCTTGCCTCTCTTCCCAACGCCATGCTGGCACATTCACATGAAATCATTTCCACTCGGCTTCTGAAACTGCAAGATGTTTCTCTCCGTCTCTCTTTATATCTCTCTCTGTCTGTCTGCTTTCTTTCTTTTCCTTTCTTTCTTTTTTTTTTTGCTCTTCGCCATGTTGGCAGGACCCAATCTACCAGCTGATATCAGCATTCCCTGGCACTCCGCCAACTGGCAACCGCACGGAGGGGGGTGAGAGAGAGAGAGAGAGAGAGAATGAAAGAAAATTAGTGAATAATAGAGCGAGAGAATGAGAGGGGGATGGGAGGAGTATGAATCAGAAAACAGAAAAGACAGTGAAGAACAATAATGGTGGATTAAGAAAGCAGTGTGTGTGTGTGTGTGTGTGTGTGTGTGTGTGTGTGTGTGTGGGGGGGTGGGTGAGTGAGAGGGGGTGATACCCCTGTGAGTGACCGCTAAGCTAAAATGTCAACTGCCTATACGAGGATCTCTTTGTCATCCGGTCTCAGCAGCACTCACTCACACACACACACACATGCTCGCGCGCACGCACGCATCCACCAGATCATACAAACACGTATGCGTGTGGCACGCCTCACAAACGCAAACATGGCCGACACACCTGCGTGCGCAGATGTGCCCCCCCCCCCCGGTTCCCCCCCTGTAATGATTGATGACCTTTTTGTTGTGTCGCTGGCGTTTCTGCTGTTTCTCAACTGGCAAAAAAAACAGCCCGCAACCATCAGCCCGGTTCGACGCAAAGTGCTGCGCACTCAACATATTTGGGCGTGTGAGCGAGTGTTTTCAAGATGCTGCATATCACAGTTTCCATTTTCGCTGACTCTGTTACGGAACCGTCCACAGAGCAGAGGATCAGGCTAACGTTTGTGGCTTGCTGCAGCGGCGGTGACAGGGCCGGGAATAAATCAGGACTCACACACACCCAAATATCACTTTCATATTTAAGGGGGGGAAAAAAAAAGGTCTGCTACTGTGCAAGTGCACAGGAAGGGTGTGTGGGGAAGTCCAAACATTGCGCGCCCATCCTGTTTGGGACAGTCTGTCCTGTGTTTTCTGTCCCAAAACTCCTGAACACACACATGCAGAGACACACCCGGCAGATATGGTGGGACCCCGGTTAATCATGCCATATGCGCGACATTAAGCCACGGCGCGTCGCGAGCGCGCTCAGAAGATCCGAACAGGTGGGCACTTGCTTTGGAGCTGGTGCGAACGTCCTCGCGGCGCTGTCGAGCTAATATTGTACCAAACATGTTTCCAATCATGATGGAACGCGTTCGAGGTGCTTCTGTTTCTGTCCCGCTTGACAAAAATCTGCCATCTTAACGGTGACGGAAGGCTTTAACGACGTGCCAAAACGTCCGTCTTTGCACTCGAGCGTGTCGTGATGGTGATTGTAAATTTGCCTTGATTGCAAATGGCGCACGTTTATGTTCGTCTTTGCTCATTCGGATTCGTTTTGTCCTCAGGAAACTCACGGAGAAGGCAGAAGCGTGTCCCCCATCGGTCGAGACGCTAAAGAATGGCATAGCGGCACCCACACTGCTGGTAATGTCCTACCGTCACACACACATGTTCACACTCGCATTTGTCGTGTTTTGATTTTCCGTGTGTGTTTTCCACCTGTAGAGGATGGATTCTCCACCGGAGTGTGTATTGTCGCTGTCCTGTGAGCAACCCCTGTCCCCCACCGCGCTGCCGTCCCTGGACCACAGCCCCCAGGCGTCCTCGCCACACACCGTGCTCTCCCTGCTCGATAGTCCAACGCCACAGTCCTTGGACACGACACCTTACTCCTCCCTCTCGCCCTTCCCGTTCCAGGAGGAAAATGAGAAAAATGATCTCGATAATGAAGAAGATGAAGACGAAGGACTGGATGGGGTTCCTCCGTCCCCGACCCCAGCGGTGGCTCTGTTCCCAGGAGGAGGGGGACAAGAGGCCGGATGCAGTCCCTGTTTGGACTCCTCTCCGCCGGCCACGCCGTCAGCGCCTGTCATGGGCTTTGGAGCCTTGGAGCTAGCGCTTTCATCCCAGCAGAGCGGAACCTGCAACGATGAGCTGGACCTTCAGCAGTTCCAGAAGGAGTCCCTCACCAGGGCCATACCTGGAGTGGGCGGGGCTTCATCAGGGCCCACACTTAAATTTCCCTGTCACGTATGTGGAAAAAGATTCCGATTCCAGAGCATTTTGTCTCTTCATGCGCGTGCTCACAGTCTGGACCGCGACCGCAGAGCCTCCGCTTTGTATCGGACGGGACTCCCCTCGGCGCCCGTGAAGCAGCACCCAAAAGCTCCACAGAATCACAAGGACCTGACGCAGAATCACAGGGGCCACCCACACCAGCGCTCGTCATCAGGGACTCTCATAAAGCACCTCACCCAAGATGCCGACGGTGAGACCAAAAGTCCCGACAACGAGCTGCAGCCAGAGCAGAACTCCAGCTTTCTGCTGGACGCCAGCACGCCGCTGACTCCTCCGCTCACAGAGGACCCCATCTCGCTCATCTCCCCCTATTCCTCCAGCACGGCGGAGAGCGTGTCCACGCCTACAGCGTCCACATTTCGATGTCACGCTTGCAAAGGAAAATTCCGCACGGCTTCGGAGTTGGCGCGCCACGTTCGCATTCTTCACAACCCGTATAAATGCGCCCTTTGTCCTTTCTCCGCCAGCCAAGAGGAGATTCTTGCATCTCACTTGCAGGAGTGCCACCCTTCCTCCCAGTCACCTACGCTGCCGCCGGCTTTCGGTTCCAGGCCGGTCATTGCGAGCCCTGAAACGCCCGTCCCCACGCCCACCAACACGCCAGCCCCGGGCACGCCACAGTCGTCGGTGGCCGTGTCCTCCTCCCTGCCAGCCTTTCGATGTGACACCTGTGGGCAGCGCTTCACCCAGTCCTGGTTTCTCAAGGGACACATGCGAAAACACAAGGACTCCTTGGACCATAAATGCCAGGTTTGTGGTCGTGGGTTTAAGGAGCCCTGGTTCCTCAAAAACCACATGAAAGTGCATCTAAACAAGCTGGGGCTGAAGGGAGGATTGGGAACTCTAGGAGGAATGGTGAACGCGGAGCAGCAGGCTAAAGGCCCGGCTAGTAATCAGTCGCTCAATGCGCTCTATTCCAGCCTCCTCCTGGCCCAGCAAGGAGCTGGCAGAGGTGGACAGGGAAGATTGGAGAGGGAAGCTGGTGGCAGAATTGGGATCAGCTCCAGCAAATCAGCCATCTTGGGCTACCTTGGATTACCCAGCGATGGCAGCGGAGCTAGCTGCATGGAGAGACTTCAAGCTGTTGCACAGGTGGCGGAGATGGGGAACGGCGGCGGCAGCTCGGGGGCATCTCGGGGCAGCACGGGTGAGTCCCCCACATTAGTTACAGAAGGAGGCGATCAGACCGCCTGGTGGCAGCTGGTGGCTCGCAGCCTGGCTGTAGCGCAGCAGCAGCAGCCGCCGCAGCAGCCGCAGCAGCAGCAGCACCAAAGGGGTCATCAGCAAGGTCAGAGAGGTACAAGCCGGAGTTCAGTGATCACAGAGACCGACCAGGTCAGAGCCTACCTTGGAGGCCTCGAGCGGAGAGACAATTCTGGAGGGACGAGTGGATCATGGGAATGCCCAGACTGCGGAAAACTATTCCGCAGTCTGCAGCAGGTGGTGGTGCATGCTCGAGTTCACACACAGAGGCCCCAGAAAGGAAGCGGCGGTGGTGGCGAAGGGGAGGGTGGGAGCAGCCGTAGGGGAACGGGGTCAGGAAGAGGAGGTAGCAGCGAAGTGAGACGGGAATCGCTGCTACACGCTGGCGGAACACAACAAACGGGAGACGTCCGACAGGAAGCAAAAGCCCACAGTGGTAGCTCACAACAACCAGGCGCAGCTCCAGGGTTCCACTCTGTCATCTCCAGCTTCAAAGGTATGATTATGTTACCCGTTTTATCTTTTGTGCTCACAGTATGTTTGTTGTTTGCAATTTCAGCCTTTAATGCTGCTTCAGCGCCGTCAAACCGAACTGTGGATGCTACTCACCTCTTTTGCTACCATTGTTTCTGCCACTTGCAGCTGAAAATGACTTGACAGCAGTGTCCTCTGTACCTTCAGTTCCCTCCAGGGAGCGGGTGCGAGGTAGGGGGATAAAAGACTGCCCCTACTGTGGTAAAGCCTTCCGTTCTTCCCACCATCTCAAAGTACATTTGAGAGTTCACACAGGTTAGATCTGCTCACTGCACGACTTCACCAAATGTTTGCATGTTACGAGAAACTGGACCGATGTTTTCCAGAGTTTAGTTTCATGTGTTTGATCAGAAAATGACCCTGACCAAAGGTGCAGGTGTGTAACTGCTCCTGACTGCGGCGATAGACTCGAGCTCCTGCCGTGACAGCCCAGAGTAAACACAGAATTCCCAATTTGAGACGCTACCCAGCACGAGCTCGCGAGACTTGACCAAAATGCACAAAGCGGGGGCCATTAGAAGACTCATCTACCTGACAGGACCCATCACGTCACAGCTGTGTTATTCATTCGCGGCTTCCTCGTGCACTCTTTCGTTTGCAGTCTGTGGCCCATGTGGGGCGACCACATGGTCAGTCATTTCAGGGTTTTAGATGAAATTCATTCACCTTCTATAGCTGTCTCTGTGAGAATTCTGCTGTGAACCTCTCTCATGGTTTGCCCGCCCCACCAAACCAAGAGCAATTTCCTTGTTACAGAAAGACACCTGGAATGTTTTCTGTCGTTAATTTCACCCTTTCTGTCCCTGAAGCAACATTTGAATCACTGATAGAATGCTGCCACCACCCTTTAGAAGCTGTAATTGCAACAATAGTTCAGGATTCACGAAACAGGTGTCTCTAAAATACTCAGCGGATGGAAAATCAATGCTTTTTTTTGGGAGGTTCTGGAAAAATGTGTTTTTAAATGCGCCATTGTTCTCTCCTCTTTAGGGGAACGCCCGTACAAATGTCCCCACTGTGATTATGCGGGGACCCAGTCGGGATCGCTGAAGTACCACCTCCAGCGGCACCACAGGGAGCAACGCAACGCCTTGGCCGTCTCCTCCAATTCTTCCTCCGCTGGCCTCCCCTCCTCGACCACCAGCCTGAGCTCTGGAACATCTGGACACAAGCAACGCCGGTCCCAGGTCAGCCACTCCAGCGCCAGCCGAAGCCCAGCTGACAGCTCTGCGTCCCGATCCGGGCAGCAGCCCTGGCTTCTCGGACTTCCAGACCAGCGGGAGCATCGGAAGGCCTTGGAGGCTTTGAAGGGAGTTGACCTGGAGAGCCAGTACAGGTATTTGTCTGGGGTGATGGGGGTTCTTTATCAGGGCGGGATGGAAGGGACTTGGATCAGGGAGTCTCCTCCCCCTAAGGCAGCTAAAGTGTCCAGGCGTAAGCCTCTGACTACCAGCCGGATGGTTCATCCACTGAACGATACGGAAGGATCAGTGCGCTCCGCACAAGGAGGAGGGTTCGAACCTCTGGACCTGTCCCGTCGTCCTTCGCCTGCTTTCGGAGGGGTGGAGGAGGAGGATGGAGGTACTGGCACCGAGGAAGGGGGCCTCAGTAGTGGAAATGGTGCCGGCGATAACGCAACGGGGGGCAAACTGAGCCAGTGTTTGTTTTGTCCTTTCCGGACGTCCTCGACGGAGCTGATGGCCATGCATCTCCAGGTCAACCACACCAGTAAGTCCAGGCGCAAGAGGGGCCCCCCGTCTGCACTAGAAGAAGAACCCCCAGTAGCTCTAAAGGTGCAGGCGGATCACTCAGACTTCGAGTCCATATGGAGGCATCTGAGTGAGGCCCAGGCACCCCCGGAGGACTGGTCCTCGGCGAAATCCAAGGCCCTGAACGGACTCGGGAGCGATCCAGAAGGACATTTGGAAAACATCCTCCGCTGCCCAGATTCCAACGTGGCTTCCGTGTCTCACGCTGCGAGAGAAGGCCTGGAGCTCCAGGGGAAGGCGGAGTACGATGAGGAGCAGGAGGAGGAGTTAGAGGAGGGCTCAGAGGATGGTCGTTTCGAGGATTTCCAGGATCAGAGTATGAGGATGTCGCTTTCTGTATCACCAGCCCTGAGTGCCGACCAAGAGTCCTAATGGGTCCCAGCCTGGTTTTGGGATGGCGTTTAATCATAATTTGGGCACACAAAGAATCAAAACGCAGTAGGTGGCCTTGAAATTTATTGATTTAGGTCAAATTAATACTTGTCTATACTTTATTTCAAGAGAGAGATTTGTTGACAGCAGAGGTGATCAAAACACCTCTGCCGTCTTCTTCCTTTCATCCTTCCTCGAAAAATCCGATCGTTCTTTACACGTGACCCCTGTACGAAAAAAAAAAGTGTGAGCAAGGACGAAAGACACATCTTGCTAGGATTTTGTAGACCATCTTTTCACTTTAGGACGGATGTTTCAAACTGACTCTTTGATAAATCACAAACCTCCAGGTCAGACCTGGGCTCCATCCCGCAACATTCCAAGTTTGATTCCACAACAACGACGGGCTGAACGTCCCTGCGGCGAGCAGGGCCAAGCTAGCCGTGGGGAAAAACAGCCTGAAACCTCCCCTTGAGTTCCGACCGCGCTCCTCCTTCCCGGAGGAGGCTTGAAGCGAAGTTTCAAGCTGTGAAACGAGCGTTTTAGTGTTGATTTAAGGCGGGAGGTAGCCGCCGCAGACCGCATGCTTTCTCCCAATTATATATCACTGCCTGGTGTGTCTGCACAGCGTTTCTAGAGGAAGAGAAGTTTGTACCTTTTTTTTCTTTATGGGTTAGTGCCTGTACATGTATGTTGTCAACAGAGTCTTTGGTTTTCTTTTGGATCGAGGCTCTAAAAAGTCCTTTATTTTATCCGTATCCACAGTTTTAACTACAATATATCTGTTAGGAGTGGTTCTAGGGTGTTGTGCATAATTATGTTGTCAAAGAAATGCCACGTTGCAGCGCGGTATTCTCAGTACAGGTGGCTCAGTGAGCAACAAAAGGTGTTGATATAAATAATGTATTACGCCGCGGAAAAGGTCAGAGGCCAAGCGATACAAAAGGCTTCGCAGTTCAGTGTTTACATTGGTGCCCAATGCAGGTCCGGTTGCCAAGGCAGCGCTTTATACGGGGATAAACCGGAGTAAAAAAAAAAAAAAGGAGGAGCCCGTGCGGATGCAGTAGGGACGTCGCTTCAGCACCTGAACACAATCGCCGGACACACCTTTTCAGAGCGACACGGCGGCCGTCTCATTCACTGAATCAGAGAAGACACACAAAAAAGAAAGAAAAACGAGCAGCATCCCTGCCAGACCGGTTTCATCTGAGCGTACGGGGTATGGCTCTTTTACAAGAGTAGAGTCCCTCTGTTCTTTTTTTTCTTTTTTAATAATAAAAGATATCGGTAGGAGTAATGATTAAAACACTAACAAATGCATAGACATCCCAGTAGAGTATGTGTAGCTTTTGTAATGACAAGAAAAAAAAAAAAAAAGCAGACTTTTGTTTATTTTCCTTTCAAGATGCTTACGGAAAAAGGTTATCAATACAGGTAATGATTATAATGTTTGTGAGCTAAGACTAGTTGAAATGTCTATACAGAGCACTGTGCAAGGTTTAAGTTCCCAAAGTAGTTGTTTTGACTTTATGGATAGACCAAACGTTTCTTCAATGGAAGTTGTCGCTTTCTGTTGTCGTTTCTATGTTGGGTTTCTTTCAATTGTGTGAATCTGTGGTTTCAACCAAGTCACCCCATTAGTTAGCGAAATGGCGCGCGGATCCACGAACGTGTGGAAAAGCAGCACGTGCCACCAGTAAAAGTTCCAAGCCAAGCAAAGTATCAACGCTTAAGCTTCGACCGATGGGAAGCAGGAAAAGGTACTAAACTAAAGGTACCTTCACCTGGAAACCAACAGCTAACACGGCCGGCCATCCTGGCCAAACCGTAGACTCTCTCCTCCTCAAAAGTGCACTAAATTTTATGGCTGGTAACAAACCAGGTGCATGTTGGGAAGCAAGCGGGAACGCCACTGGTAACCAGTCCCGACTGGAGCGCCTTCCTGATGGGGTCTTCTGGGTTCCAACCACACTGTACTGTGCGTTAATGTGCTTGAGTTGGTCACGTAGGGCACCTTCTGAGTTCCTAGTCCAGTCCCTTAGTGGTGTCTCCTTTACAGCTACTGTCGATGCCATTGTGCCTTCTGTTTCAAGCACTTCCTGGGATATTTTGTAAAACTCACCAAAAGCACTTAGCCTATATCTGCATATTCTTCTTCCTTGCATTTTTTTCTTCTTCTTCATCCCAGCCCATTTATTTTAGATGACGCCCCTTCTTTTCATACTGGATCCCTCCTTCTTTTCAGAAAAAAGAGCCCTTATTTAAACTCTGGCACAGCTAGACTCTGATAAGAACAGACGACCTGGTCTGTGGTAGAAATGTCTCCAGATTTAGGACCAGATGACCTCCGGTCTTTAAACTAACCTTTGGTGAACCAAAGCCCGATTCTGCATCAAATATTTAATCTATAATGGTGCCAAAACCTGTCTGAGGTGACGTAAAACCATTGAAAGAATTCAAACCCCTCTTTTCCATCCATTTCATGAACCCCTCCTCTTTCCGGTCGCGCCGGCTCTCCTCTCTTCTCCCCTCGATCAACCGTCTGTCTCCAGCACCACTCGAAGGTGACGCGTTCTATCGTATTGAGGCCTTTATTAGAGATTTTCTTTCAGTTTGTGTGGTGTTTGTTCAATGCCTTTGAGATGGAAAGATGCTCTTCTTATGATAATAATAATTATTGTTTTTTGGCATTATGGTTAAAAAAAAAAAGACAAAAAGAGAAACGTGTTGTTGAATGTTGTACAGATAGCCCTAGAGATGTTGTGTTTTGTTTTTTGTTTCATGTTTTTTTGTCCTTTTTTTAAAGAGAGCACTAACCTGAGCGACGGACCCTGCGGCTCCTCCCACTGGCAGATGGGAATGAAACAAATCTGCCCTTCAACCCCTTGAATGTAAAACGAGCAGACGAACAAAATACAACAGCCTGTAACTCAGATCCCTAAATTTCTTGCACAAAACTAGCAAAGTCACGGAAACAGCACTGCTGCAGAGCTGCTCCTTTTGCTTGAATTCCTGATTTAGCCGCGTCTCCATCATCCAGTCAAATTACAAAGTGATTCTACCCTGGCTAAAGCAAATCTAACCTTGCATTCGCACCCGTTTTTCAATTATTACCTTTTTTTTTGGAGAAAATTGCACCTTATGATGTCCTGACTGGGAATTTGATTCCCCCCTAAAAGGGTGGCGCGAGCATTCAGTGGCTCTGACAGGCTGAGGGTCCTTTGGGCTTGGTTGACCACTAATCTCTGCGAGGCGAGGGGCTCGTGCTGGGTTTGGGCTCTTGTGTAGTTGACTGCCATTGCAGTGAGGGAAAACTGATCTAACATAGTAGTGACTAATATGACTTTGTGAAGATATTTAAAAAAAACAAACAAAAAAAACACATTAGAAATAAAACACAATTCGAAAACAACAACCGGTCTCACTCTTTATGACTTTTCCTTTTGCTTTTGACTGATTTATTAGTCGGAATTGTTGTGACCTTACCTGGCAGTGGAGCTTACGAGAGGACAACTCAGCCTGACGTTTCTGACATGATCGTCAAACTCGACTGACTGTTTTTCTTTCTGCAGCTTTGTTGAATCGTATTCAAGCTACGGAGGTTTGGAAGAATTTAAACATTTACAAAGGAATTTACACAGCTTCAGTGGTTGCCTACATACTTTTTTTAGTTTTAGAGGTTTTGTTGTTGTTAGTTGGAGATCGTCTCTTCAGTTTACCTTTGATGGCTTTGGTGGGGTACCTTTTGGCTCTCCTGCATTGGGTTTGTGCCAGGAGGGAGTGAGTTGCATCCATCTTTTCCACTTTGCATCAGTCCACCTTTCAAGAGAGCCAGGAGAGTATTCCGTTGCGTCTGGCAGCGGTGACCTCCTGGACTCGCGCCTGAGCCGGTTCGATACGTGTGGTCAAAGGTTCCCGTGATCTCACTTGGCTGAAACCCAAGACATCATCCGGTAATGATGGGGAAATGTCACACTTATCTGGAAGAAAGAAGGACAAGGAGACTGTGACCTCCTCCGTCCACTGCTCATTACTCCAAATCATTCCATCGTTCGTCCAGTTTGGGACGGAAGGGCGGTGCGGTGGCGCCCTCTAGTGGAGCTCCGCCGGAAGCTGTAGAAACAGCGTTCCCACGTTGGATCAGGAGGAATAAGAAGATTTAATCACATTAATTAGAGAAGAGGGCATTGTTAAGAGTACAAGACACTTTCTTTAATTTATTTTTGTGCGGCCCTTCCGGAGTAAAAGGAGTAAAAGCAGGAAAACCCGAATTTTGAAAACAGGCCGATAAAGATAACACATGTTTACACAAGTGTGTAAAACTCTACATATTCTATCTGAAGGGAGACGTTTGTGACCATTTAAGATGTATCATTGACGCATTTTAATGTTTTAGGAATGGATTAAACACCAATTAACATTTGTCCGTGAAAGCAGGAGTTCCAGTCCTCCAGGGTTACGGCGCCTATTATGTACTTATTAGCCTACATCACTGTACTAGAACAGTGGTCTTCTCCCGAGAGAGAGAGAGAGAGGGAGAGGGAGAGAGGAAGAGAGAGAGAGAGGGAGGGGGGGAGAAAAGGGTGGGGGGGGCACCGTACGTGGCTAAGGCGCAGTACCGGCAGAGCGCAGCGCATCTCCAGACTTTGACGCACCGCCAGCTCGACCAGCCTCTCCGGCATCCACATCATCACTCGTATTTTCATCTTCTTCTTCTTCTTCTCCTTCTTTCTCCTCCACCACCGCTGCACTCTCCTCCCCGGGTTCGGCGACGACGGCCAAGTCCACTCCTGCGGCAGAAGCAACTCCCTCCGCGCCGAAATGAGCGAGGTGAGTGCGCGCACCGATCCGCGCTCGGACTCGTGGGCCCCTGGCTCCGCCGACAAAAAAGTGCAGTTTGTCTGAGTTGGCGCGCGTCACATCCAATTGCGCCTGATCAACGCGCACCTGAATAAAACATTCCGTTCCGCTCCGACGCTTGCGCACGGCCGAATGAACTAAAGCGGTGTTCCTGGATCCATCCCCGGCCGGCGGGTGAAGCAAACGCGTCACGTTGACTCTTTCTTGGCTCGGGTCCTCAGCGTGGAGCGCTGCTGCAGCGAGGGCGACCAGCTGCGGCGGCCACCAGCGCAGCCTCGGCGGCCCCTGCGCGCGTCTGCTGGAGCAGCTTCCCCGCAGACAACACACCAATGAACTAAACTCATCACGAGCAATTTTCTAATAGACACTACATGCGTGGGCAAGTTTTTTTCCGTTTTCTTTTGTCTTTTTTGTCCATGTTTTGGTGCTTTACTGGAAACAGTACAGATCCTTCTAAAGTGGTTCTGGGCCGGTTTTTTCAAGCTGCTCAGGCCATCGAATCACCTCCAGCAGAGGAGGAACTTGTCTCCCTCTGCGGGACTGCTGGCAGTCTGCGTTTGCTCCTCAGCTCCAGAGCAGATGGGGAGCCGTGGACATGTAGCAGATGATCCCGCTGAGGCACGTGTGAGATATGACATGAATCCGCGGAGAGCGCAACATCTGCTCGCTGCACCTCGCTGACTCCAAATCTAAATGTCACGTTCTTTTACGTAACTTTACTGGGAAATAACCTCGGGGATTTAAAAGCTTTCAGCTCTTTCTGTCTCATGTTCTGAAATATCCCTTGGATGTGCGCCACACATGGTGGGATGAAACTGGGTGTGCTGACTGCTGCGGTTGGCGACACCACTCCACATCTCCACCC
>CAAE01014531.1:91172-108870 GCA_000180735.1 Tetraodon nigroviridis | reverse complement strand
GCACCATACCCTCCTTCCCCCCCTCCCACTCCACTATTTTAGGTCCGGACATTCGAGAGGCCAAGTCGGCTGGGATGCTGCGCCACTCTAACAGTCCTTTTTAAGCCCCAACGCTGCGCCAAAGCCACACCAGTGCAGGTCGATATGTTGCTTTAGAATTCATCAGCATCGCCCTATACAGGACAGAAATGAATGCATGGAAAAGGTTTTTGGGAATTTCATCAGGTGTTCTTATATAAGATCAGCCATGTCCCCCCCCCTAGAGGTGCGGGGTGGCCAGGGATAAATATGATCTGTCACCAAGCCGTCAGTCACCGGCATCCTACTCCATGATTTCTTTGTCGATGACATGGCCGTGTGGCGATGTAGGAAATTCTTCCACTCTTCCTGCAAATTGAGCCCCTTTCAAAATCCGTTGGATACACTCTGAAACACAGAGCTTCAGCTGAAACAAAAGCTGCTCTCCATTCACAAGAGGCTGATCTTCTGACAGACAGCACTGGCGTCAAGTTCACCAATCCGCGTGCCTCCTATCACAAGTGCCAACACATTCGCTTGCGTCATCATCTTTTTTTCTGTTTTTCTTTTTTTCCCCAGGTCTTTTCGGTCCTGGAGTCGACCTATCAGCATGATACTCTTCGGCACCTCCTGGACTACTTTGTGCCTGCCAAGCACCTCCTGCACAAACTCCAGCAGCCCGCTTGTGTGAGTTCATTTTTTCTGGATGAGAACACACACACACACACACACACACACACACACACACACACACACACACACACACACACACACACACACACACACATACATACACACATACACATGCATTCTAATGAGATAAATGGATTTTTACTTCTTTTTCATTCGGTTCCTGCTGGATTTATCTGCAAGAGGATCATAATTAGGTTTATAGGTTCTGACCTGGTTGCATGGCAGGAGAATTTACCACGCAAATGCTGCGTCCACCACCCTAAGTTTGAGCTTTTAGGAAACAGGCCGAAAAACTTATCTCCACTTGTTCAGTGGGTCTGGCTTTATGCTAACATAACCTGTTTTGTTTTGTTTTTTTTAATCTTGATGTAAAACACGTTAACAGAGAGGACACCAGTCGCTATAAAGATTTCATTGTTTGGATGATTTGTAGCTCCCTTTTAAAAGGGAAACCCAAGTAATTGCTCAAGGGTCCTAGTCAAGGGTACTGTTTTGGTGATTAAAACGTCTATTTTGATAAACTTGTCACCTATCTAGTCTATGTCCTTTAACAAAAATTGGTTTTAATATTAATTCCGCTGCCATGCAATATGCAATATAAATGAACTGGCGGCAAATGACTGATTACAGAAAGAGCAAACAAAGTCCTGCTTGAAAAGTTCAGAAATGAACTACTGCAAACTGATATCCACTAAAAGCAGCAGGGGGATGTTGAGGATTTATTTCTGAGGCACTACAACCTGAAAAAAGCGCCTTGCTACTCCACTTACTCTTGATTGGGATCACAGGAGGCATTGGGGGTATTTGAGAAGGAGGTGGGTGACACCCCAGACAGCTCACCGGGGTGCCCTTCGCCAGATACCCAGATGAAGGTGCGCCTAGCCATCCCAGACCAACAGAAGAATCCAAACTCCCAAGATGCAACATGGATAGAGGCTAGTTTCAGTGTTTATGAGAACAAACTGTTTTTCTTTGCCGCAGACGGGAGTTGGGCTCTGAGTCACGACGGTAATGTCTTCCACATGTGAGCGCGTTCGCTGTTGCGCGAGAAGGGGCCAGTTAGCCGGAGAGGTGCGGTGAGAGACGCAGAAGAGAATCCATTCACCACGCTCTCGTTGCGTGCATGTGCAGGAGAAAGAAGATGCAGGCCGACCGGCTGAGGAATGTTTCAGAGAGGTCGTGTGCAGCAGAGGCAGCGAACAGTGGGGTGTATTGAGGGGGCGGTAGGAGGGCCAGGCGACACAGTGAGTTACACAACGTGGACGGACTAAAACAAATAAACTTTGAAGGAGAGTAAAGCCAGGGATGCAAATCCTTATGGGAGCAAAGATGGGGTCTGAGATAATATCAAACCTGATGAATCCTGAGCGGACAGGTGAGGGCAGTGTCAGTCAACTTTAATGTTGTAACTTGCAGGGATTAAACAGTGATTACTTTTGGTCCCATTTTCAGTGCTCTTATGTAAATACTCTAATTTTAGGCCAGTGATGTCAATCATGCCCGATTTAGCTGTGAGAGTTCCACATACGCCGTGTGATTTCTGCTTACGGGCCTGGTTCAACAGTGGCTTGTTGTTGTGAAAACGGGTCACATGGGCGTTTCTATCTGACTCGTGCTGTCTCTCCAGATCCTTCTCTCTTAGTCATGCCAGATAAGCAGTTTTACTTTATAACACACTGCGAGTCACACGGCTGACATTTAAATGTGGCCTTTTGGCAGCGGACCATATGAATGCTGTCGACCGCTGCGGTATCGGTTCTAGAAAATCAACTCACTGAATAACTGCAATAACAGACGCAAAAAAAACCCCAACAACATCCAGGCAACAGGCGTGGGCTGTGGTTTGTAGATGGAAGCACTAGACAACGCTTGGGCATTAGGCTAGAAGGTTTTCTGATGATGTTCTGCTCCAGCGAGATTTCCAAAGCTGTGGTTCAAGAAGGAAGTAGCGCAGGTTTGAACTCATTGTTTTCTTTGTGTCTCTGTTGTCATCACAGTCTCAGTACCTCGGCTGCTTGTTCCTTCACTCCGGCTGGCCTCTGTGTCTGGGCGAGAAAGTGGTCGTGCAGCTCTCCACCCTGGACTGGAGGCTTCTGCGCAGTAACGACTTCTATCTGCAGGTAGTGCCCTTTTCCACCCGCTGTCCCCGGCTGGCCCTGAAATGCCTGGCCCCCGGGGGGCGTACCGTTCAAGAAATCTTGGTGCCCGAGTCACAGCACCCTCTTGTGTTCACCACCGAGTGGCTGCACAGCGTCAACAAAGAACGGGGACACAGGAGGGAAGGTAAAGTAAGGATAAATGACAAAAGTCCAACGAACCGGATTGTGGTTGCTGTCAGAAAATTTGTATAGTCTAAAAAACCTTTGATCTTTATCGTCTTGTCCATGCACAGTTGGAGGTGGACTGGATACCTGCTTGGTCAGTACATGTGATGGCGTGCTCCGGCTTCCCTGGAAAGAAGTCGTCTACCCAAAGTTTATTCACGACCCGTCTGAGGAGCTGAGCCTCATGTCAAGCCAGGACAGCTCCGTTCCCAGCCGCATGTCCAGTGAGGGAGGGAGTAGCGTGGGGGGATGGGGCGGCTCCTCCTCTGGAGAGCTGGACTCCTGGTCCTGGGACGAGGATGAAGATGAAGGTTTGCCGCCGGATGGTTTGGATTCGGCACCTGCGCTTCCTAGCAGAAGGCGCAGCGAGGATGGACTCGGCAGGACAGCGAGGAACAGTCAAGTGGATGGGGACTACGTGGAGCTTTTGGAGCCCAGATTGGGTCCCGATGGAGGCGTTGATACGCAGCAAAGGTACCTGGAAATGCATGGAATTTGTAAGACTAAGACTTTACCTTTATGCAGAAGAGGCAAAGCCATCAAACTTCGAAAGGGGAGAGCTTGGGGCCACGGTAGACTCGAAAGATCTGGAAGCTTCCGATCTGTTGCTGGTGCCAGAAGAGAGGCGGGAATTACAAAAGATGATATTCTGCGGCCGCAACCTTTACGGGAACCCAACGAGTCAGCAAGAGGACGGCGGTCTTGCTCCTCTTCTGTTCAAACCTCCGATGATGGAGACGTGTCAAGAAAAGACTCTGAGGGGCTGGAAAGGCCCCAGCTTTATTTTAACGGTCCTGTCAAAGAAAGGAGGCCCGGCGTAGGCAAAGAGAGAGATAGCAACGGGCTAGCTCCACCATGCAGAGACGAGCACAAATGTGAAGACTCGGAGGGTGGCGACAATTTGGCCACAGCTGACACGCGGGACCCAATCAACCGCAGAGCGTGCCATGCTAGTGAGGGACACTCGGATCAAGGATCTCATTCAGATTCTGTCTTTGAGGACGCAGATAAACCACCGAGTGGAGGCAGCGATGCCACCACGCCAACATCAGACACGACGGAGAGGCCGTTCACGGTCGCCTCAGAAAGCGGAACCATGACCAACAGCCCAAAAACGATCAGTTTGCCACATCCAAAAGTGGCAAAAGAAAGGGATCAAGGAAGGACGGAGAACAAAGTGTGTCCCAGGGGAAAGGAGGTCAAAACTGCAGGATTTAGGGCCCCAAGGTACACGGTCCTTTCTCAAACACTACACTGCTTTTTTTTCGTTTTTCCTTATACGCTTCCATATGAGATCGGTGAGATTTTGGTGCACCTGTGTGTAGCACTTAAAGGTTCACCGAGTGTGCAGAACGCACAGAAAACTTTCTACAGATTATTAACATTCCATTGTGCCTCATTAGTGCCTTCCTGTGCTTCATCTGTAGGAGGAAAAGGAAGGGAAAGGGGGCAAGAGGAAGGGCTAGGTCTGGTGCTCGGGCACACCAGAAGGGATCGAAACAGCTGTGTAAAGCACCGCAGCCAAGTCCCACCACCTGCTCTGCCCTAGCACAGCTGCCAACACCAGCTGACAACCAGTCAGAGCGAAGAGGAAACTCAGACAAATCTGACGGATCGCCGCCTTCGGCAGACGATGTCGAGGACACGGGGACACCCAGCCCCGGCGGCGATCCAGGTTGAGTCACGATGTCTTTAATCAATCAGGAAAAAGAAACGTTGGCTGGTAATAAAGATGATAAGTCTTTTTTCTCTCTTGACAGAAGCAAAAGCAGAGCCTCTGCCCGTCTGCAACGGCCAATCAGGGACATCCTTATTAGACCACTCCGACGAGGAAGCAACGCCCGGAGAGACAAGTGGCGGCCAAATAAACGGCCTGGTCTCCAAGGAGCCTCCTCTGCTAAGGGAACTGAACCCAGATCTGCTCCAGTCAGGAAAGTTTAAGTTGACAGGCAAGTGTCAAAAATAAAGATGACGCATCGCTCCTTCCTCCTATTGTGGGGAGGAAAAAAACCCGGATATGAACAATGCTGTGGTTTTCTGGCCACGCTGTCAACCTGAGTAGATCTGTTTTTTTGATGGTAATAATGGGTCAAGAACAGTTTATTAAATTTTAGTGACGTTCCAGATTTCCAAGGACCTTTGATCTCTACTGGTACTGATAGACTACTGCTTCTGGTTAACTGGTACGGTTACTCTTAGAATTTTTTTTAATAAAGGCTATAAAGGTGTGTGTTTAATATGATCTGTTTTTGGATCAACCAAAACATGGTGGGCAAAGTATCTTGGAATACAATGGAAGCAGAAGAAATAACAACTGACAACTGGACAGATAATTACACATCATCTATGTCTTTGCCTCACCAGTCAGTGATTATTGCTCTGTTGTTTTTCAGGCACGGTTGACAGGCTGGGACGCGCTCTGGTTATCACCGAGACCAAAGTTTCTGAAGGAAGTTTTTGCCCGGAGGAGATGGCGCGCGTGCTGGCTTGCTACCACAGAATCACTCGGTGAGGAACCTTTGGTTCTGAGCTTACTTCATGGTCCTCTGATTGATTTCAGTCCCATCTAAGCCAAAAATGAAGCTGTTTGTGCCCAAAAAAGAACACGGCCACCACGGTTACTGCAACCGACACCACAACACCTCTGACATCTGGCGTTTAACCCCTCCTTCTCCGTCCTCCACAGGCCTGCAGCCAAAGAAAAGGGTCTCACCGTGGTAATGGACAGCAGAGGCTCCTCCCCCTCAGCCCTCCTGCTTTCTGCGCTTAAACTGTTCCAGGTGAGACGTTAAATCTTTGTGTAGCTGAATGCGATCGAGGCTCGCCGCTTTGATTCCACCTGTTTCTCGTGCGTGTTTCTAGGTGTTGCTTCCTGGCGGCCTGGGATCTGTTTTAGCTCTTGTGGAGGAGCAGCAGGAATCCCCATCCTGCAGTCTGGAAAGAGTGGAGGTGACTTTTGGGTCATTCTGAGTCTGAAACCAGGTTTAGAGCGTCGGGGAGCATCAGTAGCCATTATGATCGCGCATACGCTCTAACACTTGTGACATGAAAAGCCTGTGTGGTGCAGCGGTTGGTGCAGATGTCTCAGAAATGCCTTTTTCTCCGTTTCTCTGCTCAGTTTCACACGGTACGAGGAACGGGCGTCCTTCAGCAGTACGTGGACAGACAGCAGCTGCCCAAAGAGATGGACGGAGACTTCCAGCACTGTCACTCCGACTGGCTTGTCTTCAGACTGGTAGGAGAGATTCCTCCTCCGCGCTCATGGGGGAAATGATCCTCCAGATTTGTCTTTGATGATTTTAATGATCCTCTGCCGGATGAGACAGTTTCTGCTGCTTTAGCCAAATAACAATTCCCTCAACTCTGTCCGACCTCTCTCATGGAAAGAAGAACGGAACAGAGTTCAGGCTTTATTTATTTTCAAGCTGAGCATGTGGAGATGTCACCTAAAGTCACTGATGGCGCTTCTGCCTTTTTTCTTCTGGCCCAGAGCTTGGAGAGCCTGACAGAGCGCTGCAAGAGCGCCCTCTGTCTGCTGGGGGAAGCTCTGCGGTCCATGGACTCTGAGCCGGTGCCGGACAACATTAAAGTACAGAAGATGTGGTTTGGGCGTCCCGTTGGTACGAACAGGTTCTCACTAATGAGGCTGAATTGACTCTCAGGCCGTCCCTCTGAGCATCGACAAACACCGCCAGCTCATGGTGAGCGTCCTAGCCGACCAGCGGATCACCGAACTCCAGCAGAGAGGCGGGGCCTGGCTGGCAGGGCTGACCAATAGCAACTCAGGTCTTGCACAGAAGTCACCTGACTGCAGGTACCAGAATCCCATCTAAGACCAATGTAGTGGAGACTTTAATGTTCTTTGCGCGCTCAGACTAGAATAGCATGCTGCCAGTTGTGATGCTAACGAGGTTGTACAGCAGTGTATCAGACACAGGTTTATTGTAGCAGCACTATTTTAAACACAGAGATCTTAAAACAATCCTAACTGGGTCAGTGTTGCTCCACATGCATCCCAGCGTTGTGTGTTTTGTGTTTGAGGTTTTTCTCCCTTTTTTTGTTGATCGGAACTTGCTTCTGGGATACTTCTAATCTAAAATATGAAAACCAGCTGGATAACATAAACCTGAGGAGACTACAGCTGCTTTGTTTGGGCCTGCAGCTTTTCAATGATCTAAACACTCTTGGATTCGTAGCTTTAACATTTTTTAATTAGTTTTGGCTGCATTTGTACAAGAAAGAAGCTGAGCATGAGAGCAGGCTGGTGCACGATTGAAAAGGTTTCCTTGGTTTAATTATATAACCGAGAAAAAGTGTGACATTCAGTCCTCACAAGCCCAAACAGCACATCCTGCTCTTTGGTCAGCACTGAGTCAGCTCATAATTTGATCCCTGCAGGGCGGCTCTTGCTGCGACCTCTGAACTCTACGACGGCGTGGACGACGCCCTCCACAAGCTCGTCTGGCTGTCCAACCAGAAGGGTCGGGATCTGGAGTCTCTGGGGCGTCTGGCCGAGCTGGTGGACAAACTGGACAAGGTGTGTGAGTGTGTTAGGTGGAGGCAAACACACAGAGGTTCTAAAGCTGAAAAAAACTTGGATCGATGCTCTGAATTAGCCAGAGGTCATATTTAGATTTAAAATACGAGCTTTAGCTCCTTCAGCTGTTGCAAGTCTTCCTCGTAAAAACGACACGCGGGAACCAAATGAGCCTCGTCTGTCCCAGTGTCTGGTTTTGACCCCCCTCTTCTCTCTCTCTCTCTCTCTCTGGCACCCCCACCCTTCACCCCTGCCTCACCCTCCCAGTGTGATAAGGAGATCGAGCGGGTCCAGTCCCAGCTGGAGGAGTACAGGGAGCCTCCTCTGTCCCTCAGCAGACTGTCGCTCAAGCAGCAGAAATTCAAGAGCTTCAGGGAAACGGCCAATGTGAGTTCAGGAATATCAGCCATCGGGCATTTGCCTGCTGTTCCTAAGGATTCTCATCATTAATAATTAAATAGATTCCGATAAACAGTGATCTGCATCCCCCTGTTGGTGCTCGAGTTTCTACAGAAACATGAATGAATTATTTTCAAATATAAGGGTAATTTTCCTAGGACAAATATCAAATTTACACTCTCGTGGTTGGACGCTGGGATGCTGGAGCTTGTGGATCTTTCCTTCAGGAGCTGCACAGCGAGACTCTGTCGGTACTCAGCGATTTGGAAGGCTGGAGCGAGCTCGACTGGACAGGCCTGAGCGACATCCAGATCCGCCTTCCGCCCGTCAGGGAGAAGCTGCGGGACATGTCCCACTGTCTGTCTGATTGCTGGACCACCCTGGACAACACGCAGAGGCTGCTGTCCACGCTGACCGAGGTACCGGGAGGAGACGGCCGAGGACGTGTGGCACAGCTGTGGTTCTAAATCTCACCAGCTCATCTCTCTCCTCCCCCTGAAGGCCACTCAGTGGTGTGATGCAGTGTCCTCCTCCTCCTCCTCCTCATCCACCTGTCCTCTGGCATCCCTTCCGCCGATCCCGCCATCCCGTTTTCAGGACGCCCGTTCCTTGGCTCTGGAGCTGGGCGGTGGGGCTCTCCTGGATCTCTGGACCCAGACGGTGGAGCGGTACCAGCGGACTGTAGCGCACGTCAAACCACGCTTCCTCCAGTCCGACCGGGGCCAGAATCAGGGCCAGGGGAAGCCAAAGACGCCCTCTGCCAGCAGCCTGTGGGACCTGATGGGCCCCGAGGGCGAGGCAGACTGGGGGCTGGGGGCCGGAGGAGGTGATGGGGGTCTGCAGTCCTGGGGGTCTTTGGCTTCCCTGTTCAGGCCGCAGACTTGCTCCACGCTGAAGATTGGCGAGGACAAAGGCAACAAGAAGGAAGGAGCAGGGGGAGGGGGCGGGGGAGGCACTGGTGGGGCTGGCGGAGGGAAGTTTCTGCAGCACCTTTTGAATCCTGCGAAGAAGAACGTGAGTTTGAGTTCGTTTCGTGGAATCTCCCATCAGGGCTGGCTGCCGGGTGGTGATTTGTCCCATCATGTCTCCCAAATTTCAGCCTACAGAGGCCCCACCCCCCTCCAAACCCCCCAGGAAGCGTCACCCGAGCTTCGACCTCCAGGCTCTCCTGGCCCCCCGCAGAGCTACGTCTTCCCCGAGGTCTGCCGAGTCTCCGGTCGGCGGTCCGAGCCGTAACTCGCCCATGTCCTGGCTGGGGCGGCGTGCTGTGGCCGACCCGGTTATCACCACCGGCATGGCTACGGCCATCTCTGGCTGGGGAGTGGGGAGGAGGAGGAGGAGGAGGGGGAGGAGGAGGGAGGAGGAGGAGGAGTATTAATTCGAGGAGTGGAGGTCAGCAGCAAGGAAGTGGTGGACCACACGGGGTCGCCCCGGCAACATGTCCTGCTGGGGAGGACTGAGCGAGAAATGGGGGCGGACAGAGCTGGATCAACCACACAGAGGTTCAAACTTGGTCTACGACAGACCTTCAGGTTCAGGGTTTCTGTCTGCTCCATCCCTCTGTCCTCACCTTTCCTTTCTCTTTTCTTCCCCTTCCACCCGGCAGTAAGCTCTACCTGCTCTGGTGCCGGATGCTGAGCTCAGAGCGGCAGTACGTGGCCGTCCTGAAGGGGGTAGAAGAGACCTACCTGCCTCTACTGGAGCTCTCCGACACTCCAGCCTCCATCCGGGGGAAGGCCGACGCCCTTTTCCCCACCTGGACCAGCCTCAGCAGCTTCCACTCACACAACCTGTTGCCTGCGATGGAGGGCGCTCTGGTGCAGAGTCTGCTGCAACAGGACTGCTTCAGCAAATATGTGAGTAACTACAGCACCTGGAGGCTTTTTCGATGTTTCCACTCAAAATTTAGCAGCAGTTTTAATTTACACGTAATCCGGCTCAACCTCTTTTACGAGTAGGAATTTCCTATAAAGAATAATTGGTTCCAACTGGTTTGTTTGGAAAAACGAAAGCCTTTTTTTGAGCTCCCAATAAAACTGTCCCGCTCACTGTTGACTTTGGACATCCACAGTGTAATTAGATGCTTTTTATTTGGAAAAGTGTCCTGTTTCGTTTACAATAACGTAAGAGGAAAAACGTTGAGATAAGCCGTCACTTTTACCTGAGGCAAAGTTTTTTGTTCCCTTCCATCGCTGCACGTCTTTGCCCAGCGGGACCAGTTTCTCCAGTATTCCCACTACATCAGGACCAAACCAGACCTGGACTCCCCGCTGGTCACGCAGGCTGCTGACTTTTTCAAGGTGAGAATCACCACATTTCATTCAAACCTCCAACCTCCAACCTATGAGACGGTAGTGTGTGTGTGTGTGTGTGTGTGTGTGTGTGTGTGTGTGTGTGTGTGTGTGTGTGTGTGTGTGTGTGTGTGTGTGTGTGTGTGTTTTTTAATCTGAGGCTGCGTATTTCTTGATCTGGTGGATCACAATGTGAGAAGCTCATTATAAGTAAATTTGGAGCACATCACAAGCACCAGCCAATTAAAGTTGTTTTATTCAACGGTGGCTGCTATTATAAAGGAGCGGTATACAGTAAAGCTAATGACACGTTTAATATACACTCGCAAAGCCAATTAAAGGCGGATTAGAAATAAAGTCATTTCAGCTAGTGAGCCACAATTAACTAAAGGAAAACATCAGCAGCATCAGCTCAGAGCGGAGAAAGCGTCCATCCGCACAGGACGCGGGAGTGCCGGGGCCACCAGGGGGCGCCAGAGGCCTCCGTACTCCTGCATGATTGACATAAACAGGAGAAAAGTGTCATTTTTTTAGGGAAACCTAAGACCATCTTTTATATTGGTAAAAGAGTGCTAACTTTTTCTCTTCTCCCAAAGGGCAAACTGCCCCTGGCCTCCCCCCTGTCCCCGCTGTCCTTCCCTCACTGCCTGGGGGCCCCGGTGCAGAGGCTGGAGCAGTACTGCGAGGCCCTGGAGGAGCTGGGGGGCATCAACCCCGCCTGTGACTCCGCTCTCTCCATCCTCAGACATGCCCAGCGCCACGGCGAGGACCTGAGGGCCAGCGACCTCATCCTGGGCTGCCCGGTGAGAACGCCGGTCCCAGTTTGTCACCCTGCTGGTTCCTCTGGTGGAGGGAGAAAAGGGGTGCTGGTGATAATATCCAAAGTTTACTTATTAAGATTTCATTTTAGATTAGTAGTTGCACAGATATTTTGTGACCCTTTTTCTTTTTTCCTTCTATTTTAGCAGAGTAATCACAAACTGATCATTTCATTAACCCTTAGAGTGAGATTACCACCTCGGTCTCTTTGTTCTATGATGCCACAGGTCGTTTGTATTGATAAAGATGGAATTTTTACTTTTTTCCCCTTTTTTAAGCACGATAATTAACCACCAGGTGGCGTTTTTACAACAAAAACGTTACATCAAAACATCTTCCAAGACACCACATGGAAATTACAACTTAGTATAAAATAATATTTTTTGCTTTATATAAAGATCTTTAAAAAAAAAAAAAACAGTATCTGTTTGACCTACATTGAATTTCTGTGCTCTGGTTTAGAAACAGTCGTGACACATGATTGACTCACACAGCCTCACACACACACACACAAACACACACACTCACACACACATTCTTTTCTATTTTAAATGCGAATGGAACATCACAAAAACTACTTCAGATCTTCTGCGAGAACTCGCCATGCCTGAAGTGTGTGCGTGGGCTCGGCGGTGGGTGTTTGAAACGCACATGAAGCATCACTTTGATTTCTACCCACACGTCAGGAGAGGGTTTGGAAAGGAGAGCTGCACATCAGCCGACAGACCAGATGTTCAGGTTATGTCAGAAGCGGAACGCTTGAGTTGGGCGTAAAATTAGATTTCCCCTCAATGATTCAACTTTGCAACGCTCAGGTTTTACAGAGGCCACAAAATCGCAGCGTCTAAAGTTATTTCCTCCTCTTTTAATTATTGAGTCTTCTACATGCTGGCAGCAGATTTCTTTTTCTTTTTCTTCTTTATTTGCAGCGTAGCAATAATGTTTTTGAAGAATAAAATTTAATGGACAGATTAAGCTAATAAAGAATGAATATTGATAAAAAGAAGTGTTTTTAACTTTATTTTCTTGATTATAAAATTGGAAAATAAGTTTTGTGTCTCTGGCGTTAGATCCCCGTGGCGGAGCGCGGCGACCTGGTGAGGCAGGGCGAGCTGACTGTTTGTGGGGGTCCTCGGAGGAAGCGGGCGGGCGTGAGGAACGTCTTCCTCTACCAGCACGTCCTCATCTTCACCAAACTGAAGAGTCCCAGCCCGGGACGCACCGTCTACAGCTACAAACACAGCATCAGGGTAAAGTTCCTGCACCTGTCCTTCCTTCTGTTTCCTGTTTTACTCTGGATTTGAAGGTCTCTGGCATCCACACCCCCAGATGGGTGAGATGGGCCTGACTCAGGATGTGGGTGAGGAGGGGGTGAAGTTTGAAGTGTGGGTCCGGCACGCTGCTCGAACCAGAGACTGCATCACGCTGCAGGCGAAGGACAGGGACGGCAAGGCGGCGTGGACTCATGATGTTGCACATCTGCTGTGGACGCATGCCATCAACAACACAGGTACGGGCGCAGACCCACACGAACCGGACAGGACAGAAGAGAACAGAACAGAAGAGAAGAGAAATTGGGGAAATTGCAACGATCCAGCAGCATACAAATAAATACTGTACTTTAAAAGAGACTACTTTAAAAAATCTGCTGTATCATCTGCTTGTCCTCAACGATAAGAACAAATATTGGCTGTTTTTTCTTGATTTGTACACCAACGGGTGCTCTTCTCGTCCTTCTGCTGTTCCCAGAACTGTGTCTGAAGGAGTCCCTCTGTGTGGGCATCTCCAGTAAGCTGCTCCTGGACGCGTCAGGAACTCAGGGTTCAGAGTTGGACTCCATCTACAGCCTCAACGACAGAGGTGGAGCATCCCTGACACCAACCTGCACCACACAGAAAGTTCAAAGTGCTGCTTCGGTTTTCTGATTTTGAACCTTTTCCCTCACTCCTCAGTCTTCTCTTGCAACCAGTGACTTGTGTTAATGGTTGGGAAAACAGGCCCCCGAGTAGGAGGGGTCGTTGTGCTTTGACCTTCGGTTTTGGCGCCTGGTCACACACCTGAAGCGTTTTGGTTCACTTTGGTTGCAAATATATGCACAAAACGTGATTGGCTGAGGACTGGCAGGGGTGGGGGGGCCTTGTCGCCATGGAGATCATACGAGGGTCCAAACGGAGATGATGGGTTCTGGGCTCACACCTGGGATCTCCCTCACCTGGCGGTAATTGTCTGGGGGCTGAAACCAATCGGCCCATTTGGAACAAAGCTGCTTTCAAAATGGGGAACGTTACATTCACACTCAGATTTCTATAAAACTCTGATGGGAAAGTCGCTCCAGTGTTTGCGTCACTCAGATCCACTTTCCCTGTTGCTCTCTCTCCACTTCCCCCCGTGGCTCCTCCTCAGATTTTCCTAACGCTAAAACTTCGATCCATGTTGGTCCAAAACGGATTATTTTTCCCAGTGACTCATTCACGCGCCCCTCGCCTGCTCAGTGACTTTTTTGATGTTTCCCTAACGCTGAAAAAAATTGAAAAATTGTCCTTCCCACTGTGAGTGGAACTGGCGGAGGGTGGGGGGCTTTCAGCTTTAGATCGTCTATGCCAGAAATTTGTGATTCCGCGTTTTTGTTTGGCAGGATAATAATTGAAAAAATGCTGTAATCGTGTGTGTCTGTGTAATGGTGCTAATCAAGCTTTAAGTACCATAAAAGAGGGGTGATTGTGAGTGACCCTCATATACCACACACTTTACAGAATCTACATGATAAACGAAAAGAAAAAAACCCGGCCGCCGCCGCGCTGTGCGAGCAGTTTCTCTGCGGGCGCTGTTTGCTGTGCCCGTCCCCGCGGTCTTCAGCGTCACGCTGAACACCGATGATCCGAGGCATCGTTTTTCAGCCGGGTCTAAAGGCCGCTGGGCCCGAGGGCCAGAGGATCTCCCACCCGTCTCGGTGTAACACACCCACTGGTCACCAGGGGTCCCAGTGAGGGCAGCGGCTCAGGATTTCAATGCCTGAATTGTCCTCAGGGGAAGAACAGTTAGAAATTCACTGAGCCGGGTGAGAAAAAAAAAGGCTCCCCGGCCCCCGTGTCTCTCCTAAACCCTAACCCCACACTGGGACACCAAAAAATGAGATTAGAGGGCAAATGTGCACCAATGCATGCGTCGTCACTGAGCATGAAGACCTCGAAATGTTTTGGCGCTTTTCAAACCCCGGTTCTTCTTTCTTGCAGTCCACAGTAGCTGCTCGGACTCGTCTTCTGTGGGCAGTCAGAAGGAAGGGGGGTCCCCAGCGTCTGGGAGGGAGCCCAGAAGCAGCTCTGGATCCACAAGTTGCTCACAGGTGCAGAGGGGAGAACACACTCCACCCACCAAGTCCGCTTAGACTGGACTGCTGTGCATTTTCACTGCACCGATGTGCAGCCGCAGAAGCCGCCTGCCAGTGCATGAAAAGACATCAGATCTGAGCAGCGTTCGGGCCTCTTTTAAACCCGTTAATCACGTTTAATCCCTGCGTCTGCTCCGCCGTCTGAAAACAGCAATACCTGTGCACCACCGCCGCGGTTTAGATGAATTCACCCGACGCGGCCGCGCTATCTCCTCATCGAGCAAACAGAGTAGCACAGATTGGCAAACAGACTGCGCCTGCAACAGATTGACAGACAGACGGACCCAAACGGGCAGGGCAAACACGTGGAGGGAGTCGCGCACACATTCAACAGGAGAGCATGGCATGCTAGCACATACGTGGACCTCTGGCTAACATGTGCATTTTAGCCCAATTTGACAGTGTGTGTTTTATTTCATTTCCCAGAGTCAGCAGCCTTCTACAGCCGTGTAACTCATCTCAAATGAGAGTAAGTGTCACACCAGCTGAAACTTATGGGCAACATTTACTGATGGTCTTTTGTTTCTGATTTCACAGACTTGAGCCTCAATAATATTTTTCAATTTCCCGTCTTTCTACACAGAAACTGGAAAAACGGGCCCTCTTAATCTAAACATCTCACTGCCTCTGTGCCGCTGGACTCCGCAGACAAAAGGAAGGCCTCCAGAACTTCTCCCGCTTTCTTTTGCCTTTAAACCAGCCAGATTATCTGGAGCAGTGTCGCGCTGTGTTAAACCTCCCAGCGCCGGTACCACAAGCCCCTAGAGAAAAGCTGCCTCTCAAAAAAAGGATCAAAACTGGTTTGTTTAGACCCTGACAAGCACCAGCAGGGCGCTCCGCGCGCCGCCATTTTGGATCTGCCAGTCTCAGTTGCTGGCAGAGTCATTGACACCAAAGGCACTTCAGTCACACAGTGCAGCCATTGTCCGCCCCTCGGCTCCCCGCTAGGCCCAACCACTTGGTCTGAACCACTGACCGCCTCGCTGGCTGACTGTACGCATCACATGCTCCAGTGTCCCATAATAAACAGGAAGTAAAACGCAGGCCGTGACCCCACGGAGGGGAATGTCATTTCCACTGAATGCGGTACTGTTGGATTTCAGCCTGTGTTAAAAAAACCAAAAGGAGGTGTGATTGGATGTATGTAAATGAGGGACACAAGCACATACGCAGCCAGCGCCGCTACGCACAGGCAGTCAGCCCTATTGTTGTGAGACAGTGGAGCACTATTTACATATGCACGCTCACATCCTCTCACCGAGGCCATTTTAGAGTCTGGTACAGTCATCAATGCTACATCTGACACTCGGGTGGATTCATCCGCTCGGCCGAGGGGCTTCTTAGGGCTTTAAAATCGACTAAAAATAATGCAAATCTATGTCTTCTAAATACCAAAGGTATCAAATGGGTGTCTGTGCAATGTTGACTAGTCATGTATGTTGGTGTTTCCGGTTCGGACTGCTTTCTCCATAGAATGGAGAAATGTGCTTTTTTTGGTTATACTGGAATTATGAAAGGTTATGTAAAGTACATTTTTTAAGCGTTACAGTGCAACAAGTCACGCTAAACAGAACAAAATAGCTTTGTGTGTGTAAACAGTTTGAACAACCAGCCAATATTTGTTCTTATTGTTGAGGACAAGCAGATGAGACAGCAGATGCAGCGAAGGAATGTTTCTCCTTACGTGCCAGTGGATTCCAAATTTCCGATTTGCGGTGTCCCGCACTTGAGCGTGTCTTCGTACTTTAGCTTGGTGGCTGGATTGTTGTGAAACTGGGTTTGTGGGGAAGCCATCAACTGTCGAGCTTTAAGACAAAGCCGCTGTGACGACTCCTGCTTTCATTTTCAGGACGTTTCTAGCGGCGCTAACTAAAATGTTCAGCAAGGAAAACTTCAGCCTCTCGGGTTGTTTCGCCCACACCGCTAAACCTCCCCACAGCGTCCGCAGCCGTGTTACTGGATTTAACAGGCTCCGGATTTGCATTCAAATGTTGTAAATGGCAATCGAGCTGTTTCTGAATCAATATGTAATTTGTTAGCTCGGAGAAGCGCCGCGCACTTGTAGCCTTCAGCTGTTTGGGACATTAGGGCCGATGTAATAAACGCCATCTTTCATTCTCGCTGCGGCACAGATCGTCACGTGCACCATTCCTCACCTTTAGCGCATCGCGGCGCGGCGGCGTTCACGTGCAGGAACTTCTCTGCTCGCTCGCTCGCTCGCCACGACAGATGCCTGATGTTTACATTTTCTGGAGTGTGGAATGTTAGAAATGCATGCAAAGGCCATGATTGTCCGAGATGCATTATAACACAGATGAAAGTACTTTATAATGCATTGTAATAACCTTCAGTGCTGTATATTCACAATCAGAAGCACTTGATCATTTTAAACACTTTATTAAAAAAAAAAAAAACATTTTAATGCTAATTATGATGCATTATGCAGTGTACCGCATATATTTATAAACATAAGAATTCAGGTTTCGATTTATTGTTTGCATTGTGTTTTTATACCTGAGCAAGAAAATAAAAATTGCGGCGTCTGAAAGCAGGAATGTTTCATTTCGATGCTTCTACTGTTGCTAATTTTAGCAAAGTAGTGACACAGGAACTTTGGAAGCCCTGAAATGTTTCGCTTTGTGTTACCTGGAATCATCTCCAAGTGTATGCACCTTAGCTGGGAGTAAATAAGGCTATGGCGTGTAATAACCATCATAGTGATCTATTACTGTCATCTTGCACTGAAGGTGAAGATGACTGCAGAAGTGTGAGAAGATGCTGGCTGTGAAACACGTTTTACTTGATGAAATGTCCAACATGTGAAGCAGAGCTGAGGTAGATGCTGCAACCCACCACCAGGGGGGCTGCGGAGATTCCAAAGGAGCTTTTTTGGAATCTCTGGCTCTATATTGTTGTTTTCTTTACTCGTCTGTGTTGCTTTAAACTTGATTCCGGTGCCTAAACCTGTTGCTGTAGGTCGCTAACCTCCTGACCTCAACCTTGTTGTAATGAGTGTGTCCACAGAGAACGACTCAGTGTGGGGGAGGGAGGGAGGAAGGGAGGGAGGGAGGGTGTCCCCTCTCTGTCCACCAGCTGTGCCACGTCCAGGCCTCACGAAAAGCCCTAGTGATTAGATAACGGCGGGATCAAATAGTTCCAGGGATCAAATTCTCTAAAAGGAGAGGAGGCTAGTTGTGCGTCCATCTGCGCAGAAGGGAGGCAAAGAGAT
>CAAE01014531.1:2314-91122 GCA_000180735.1 Tetraodon nigroviridis | reverse complement strand
TTGGTGGGGTACTTTTGGCTCTCTTCATTGGGTTTGTGCCAGGAGGGAGTGAGTTGCATCCATCTTTTCCACTTTGCATCAATCCACCTTTCAAGAGAGCCAGGAGAGTATTCCGTTGCGTCTGGCAGCGGTGACCTCCTGGACTCGCGCCTGAGCCGGTTCGATACGTGTGGTCAAAGGTTCCCGTGATCTCACTTGGCTGAAACCCAAGACATCATCCGGTAATGATGGGGAAATGTCACACTTATCTGGAAGAAAGAAGGACAAGGAGACTGTGACCTCCTCCGTCCACTGCTCATTACTCCAAATCATTCCATCGTTCGTCCAGTTTGGGACGGAAGGGCGGTGCGGTGGCGCCCTCTAGTGGAGCTCCGCCGGAAGCTGTAGAAACAGCGTTCCCACGTTGGATCAGGAGGAATAAGAAGATTTAATCACATTAATTAGAGAAGAGGGCATTGTTAAGAGTACAAGACACTTTCTTTAATTTATTTTTGTGCGGCCCTTCCGGAGTAAAAGGAGTAAAAGCAGGAAAACCCGAATTTTGAAAACAGAGGCCGATAAAGATAACACATGTTTACACAAGTGTGTAAAACTCTACATATTCTATCTGAAGGGAGACGTTTGTGACCATTTAAGATGTATCATTGACGCATTTTAATGTTTTAGGAATGGATTAAACACCAATTAACATTTGTCCGTGAAAGCAGGAGTTCCAGTCCTCCAGGGTTACGGCGCCTATTATGTACTTATTAGCCTACATCACTGTACTAGAACAGTGGTCTTCTCCCGAGAGAGAGAGAGAGAGGGAGAGGGAGAGAGGGAGAGAGAGAGAGAGAGAGAGAGAGAGGGAGAGGGAGAGAGGGAGAGAGAGAGAGAGGGAGGGGGGGAGAAAAGGGTGGGGGGGCACCGTACGTGGCTAAGGCGCAGTACCGGCAGAGCGCACGAATCTCCAGACTTTGACGCACCGCCAGCTCGACCAGCCTCTCCGGCATCCACATCATCACTCGATTTTCATCTTCTTCTTCTTCTTCTTCTCCTTCTTTCTCCTCCACCACCGCTGCACTCTCCTCCCCGGGTTCGGCGACGACGGCCAAGTCCACTCCTGCGGCAGAAGCAACTCCCTCCGCGCCGAAATGAGCGAGGTGAGTGCGCGCACCGATCCGCGCTCGGACTCGGGGCCCCTGGCTCCGCCGACAAAAAAGTGCAGTTTGTCTGAGTTGGCGCGCGTCACATCCAATTGCGCCTGATCAACGCGCACCTGAATAAAACATTCCGTTCCGCTCCGACGCTTGCGCACGGCCGAATGAACTAAAGCGGTGTTCCTGGATCCATCCCCGGCCGGCGGGTGAAGCAAACGCGTCAGCTTGACTCTTTCTTGGCTCGGGTCCTCAGCGTGGAGCGGCTGCTGCGGCGAGGGCGACCAGCTGCGGCGGCACCAGCGCAGCGCCGGCGGCCCCTGCGCGCGTCTGCTGGGGCAGCTTCCCCGCAGACAACACACCAATGAACTAAACTCATCACGAGCAATTTTCTAATAGACACTACATGCGTGGGCAAGTTTTTTTCCGTTTTCTTTTGTCTTTTTTGTCCATGTTTTGGTGCTTTACTGGAAACAGTACAGATCCTACTAAAGTGGTTCTGGGCCGGTTTTTTCAAGCTGCTCAGGCCATCGAATCACCTCCAGCAGAGGAGGAACTTGTCTCCCTCTGCGGGACTGCTGGCAGTCTGCGTTTGCTCCTCAGCTCCAGAGCAGATGGGGAGCCGTGGACATGTAGCAGATGATCCCGCTGAGGCACGTGTGAGATATGACATGAATACGCGGAGCAGCGCAACATCTGCTCGCTGCACCTCGCTGACTCCAAATCTAAATGTCACGTTCTTTTACGTAACTTTACTGGGAAATAACCTCGGGGATTTAAAAGCTTTCAGCTCTTTCTGTCTCATGTTCTGAAATATCCCTTGGATGTGCGCCACACATGGTGGGATGAAACCTGGGTGTGCTGACTGCTGCGGTTGGCGAAGCACCACTCCACATCTCCACCCGGCCGCCTTGAAAGCCGTCCACTTCCTATCAAGGCTCTTCTTGTTTGTAGGCAAGAAACGTGACAATTAGCCACCCAGCAGCAGTGTTTTCATAAATTCTGCACTTGTAACTTAGATGGAGCGACTGCAGCTTAGCGACCAATGCTAACACGCGTCAGGTGGGAGCACAGAGCAGAACGCAGGTTTTGGTTTCCGGGGCCTGCTAGCTTGGCTGTTTGAAGGATAAACACAGTCTTCCAGCATGCGGACGTGACGTTAGCTCAACCAAGTGCTGATTTATCCGCATTTTAGCGATAGATCAATGGCGCCGATGGCCCAGCTCCCCCGATTCCCACACCGGTTTTAGAACTGTGCATGTGACGTCATCCGTGCGCTCTGAATGCAGCACAGTCGTGTACAGCAGCTGACATGAAACCCCGCCACCGTCCCCATGCGCCGCCCGTGCACGCTCCACCCGGACGGATATAAGTTGAACCCATGACCTCATGCATTATAGTGCTTTCATTCCATCACAGATAGGTGTGTGTGTGTGTGTGTGGTGGGGGAAGGCACTGTTTTGCACGTGTGCGTGCGCTCCTCCATGGACTCCAGAGAGAAATGCTCTTTGACACCCAGATGTCCACGCTGCGTGAAGGCGGGGGGCACGCGTGACGGGGTCCAGGGACGCTAACTCAAAATAATGAGATTTCCTCGTGTCTCAACACAAACGCCCCGCGGTCGTGGATCCCAACGTGCACTTGCTGTTCTCTCCAGCTTGCGTCGGGGGGGTTGCGCACACGCAGCCTCTGCGGCCTCTACGTGGCGTCATGGCGATGCGCTGTGGCGCTGTACCTTGCCACAGTGTCTCCTCCAGCTGAATTCTTGTCACCCACTGCCTCATTTCCTCCTCTTTCTTTTCACCAGCCTCCCACCCCCCCTCGTCTCCTCCGCTCCCCCCCCGGCCACCTACCCACTCTCTCAGCCTCTCTTTTTTTCCCCGTCTCTAAAGACCCAACTGTATTCTCCTTAGCAACAGTGAGAAAGAGCGTCAGTGGTGGTGGTGGTGGTGGTGGGGGGGGGGGCTCGGGCAGGGTATTACCACCAGCGGGAGCGAACATCTGCACAGCATGAGCGATGGAACAAAGTACAAAAAAAAGGAAAAAAGAGGAGGAGAAATGGGGAGGAATCAGGGGAGCGTTTGCAGGCATATGAATGGAAGCGAAGCAGCCTTGGCAGGTTGTGTCATCTACATTCCCTCTGTTTCCTCTCATCCTGAGCTTGAGCAGAAGATGCATTCAGAGGGAAAAAACAACAATAAATAACAATAAAAATAAGCCTCAGTAGCTCGTTAGCGGCGCCGTTGAGGCTTCGCCACTCGCTGGTAAATGCTTTTCTGCACCTGCTTTTCTACAGGCTCAAAATAAGACACTCAAAAAGACCTGAAAACAAGAAAGGGTGTTTCAGTCCAAGTCAATATAGGAATAAGTAGCATTTACACAAAGACCCGCAGGTATGTGGCAGAAATAGTCCTCCGAAGGATGCACTTGTGCGCAGCAGGAAGTGGCGTCCCGCAGGGCCGCCTTGCAGAAGGAACCTCCACATAAACACACACCTGTGCTCACATTTGTGGGTGTTTTTCTGCAGCGGGTGCTTTGTGGGTTAGCGGGAGATCTCTGCGCAGTGCTGGGTGCGCGGCGGAGGTGGGGAGCAGCGGCTGTCTCATTGGGCCGCTAATTACCACCGGCTGGGTGTACCCCCGGAAAAAAAGCTGGCAGGATGCAATTATCCACGACGGATGCGGCGCAGGTCAGGCCGAGGCAAGTTGCGTCCGTTGTTCCAGCGTCAGGCAGCCTTCCTCCATCTGTCAGTTGTTTCTCCCACCCTCTTCCCTCTGCTTTTCCACCCCCCCGGACGAGAGTCTGCAGCATCCAGGCTTTCCCCTCCACGCTTTCACGGAGGTATAATCCTGTTTTTTTCTTTCTGTCTATAAATACATTTCTGCTGAGCTTTTAGAGCCCCCCCCCACCCCACCCCCACCCATCTGCACGTGCAGGACTGAGCCATGAAAGACGTTTTCCATGATTTGCAGCCAGTTGAGCAGAGAACCTGAAGACAAACGCAACCATGAAATAAAAACGCAAGCGTCTAGTTTCAGACTTCATGCAGAGTTGAGGGTGATTTAGTGACTTTGCAGCCGTTCACGACTGTGCTCGTCCCAAGTTGGCATTTTTGAGGAGGGTTGCAGATGCCAGCGTGCTAGCGATGGTTCTGCTGGGATGGACGTGGAGTCAGAGCCTCCATTAGTGGATCCATTAGCTCCCGTCTCTTCCAGATCAGGTGGCGGCGGGTTTAGCGTGGTATTCCAGTCATCCATCAATATTTTTCGCGACTGCTCCCGAGGCGTCCCCCGGACGGTTGGGCGGGACAGATGCTGGCGCGTGACTGACGTGATGCAGAGATTGCCAACCGTTGGTTCTTCTTGGACCTCCATTATTGACTATTCTAAATGGGTCCTCTGGCGCCCACGTAACAGCGGTTATTAACCCCGTGCGGCCCCAGGAGGCACGGCTATTTCAGAATCACTCTGACTGTGCCGGCTGACGCCCACCGACTTATATAAAACCATTAACCAGTGTTGGGCTATTTTTACCGGGCAGGTACAGTGAGTTTCAAGCTGAAAGAGAATCTGCCGGGCCAGGCTGAGGTGTTTAACAATCGTTAGAAACGTGTTTTTCTGTTTTAAATATTAAAAAGACAGACATAGTGTACTCAGAGCCATGTTTTAGTTTGACTTGCCACGTCTAGGCCCCGGTTTGAGGGACATGGGAGCATCGAGCAGATGTTAAACTTAGCCTGGCACATCTGGAGCCAAGCGCGGCCGGTCGGGAAGCTGGAGCGAAGCCACGAAGCGAAGAAGATGACCGGGGTGGGTGTGAAGCCGAGCGTGTGAGCGCTGAAGAGGACAGAAGGAGGTGTTGGAAAGAGCCCAGGCTAAAAATGTAAGCGCTCGTAGAAACTACAAGATGGAAAAACACAACTCCCCCCCCACCCTGCCCCCGGGTTACATATATTATGTAAGACAGGGTGATGAAAAGAGGATTTTGGAAAAAGCGAAAGGTAGACAAAAATAATGCGCCAGTTTTGAAATTCCACACGACGTCTCCTTCTGATATCACATTCGTTCCCCAAAGACAGTCGTGTGATGTTAGCGTCGGTGGCAGATGTGGTGGGAGATGGTGCGTGGCCGTGGGTGGCCACCTCATTTTGAACCTTGGGGGTCACAGTCGTCATGCGGAACCTTCCTGCCTCGTCCACTGTTGCCGCGGGACATTAATAGTGCGCGCACAACAGCCACAACCTGCATTTGGCCTGAGAGCTGCGGGCAACCGGTGGAACACACACAGGCAAGTCATCATAACACAGCAGACATTGTATTTTAACGCGTTCGGTCACGTCAAAGATGTAGTTTGGAGGCGGAGACGGCGTTCCGTCCCCGCGGAAGCTGTGTGATGAGATGTGTCAGGATCTCCCGTCTGAAAAGTCCTTCCCCCATGACAGATGAGTTTGACGCCTGTGGCGCGGCCACCAGGAGACACAACAGTCATACAAACATTTTAATCTGATTAGTTGATGTCAGGATATCAGAGAATATGTTTGGCGTCGCCGCAGCTGCGCGTTTCACTGAAACAGCACGTCTTCAGTTGGGATTCAGTCGAAACTCCCCAGAAGTTGAGCAGACAGTTTAAAGCGCTGACTGATTTGGTGAAATCTGCTAGTGTGGGTATATTGTTGGTGTGATGCTGATCTGAAAAGAGTCTTTTATGTGACTTGAGGTCTTTAGCCGACACTCTCGTCCAGAGTGACGTTTGCACTCAATGTTGGCGGTCTGAGCGTCTCGCTCCGTATCTGCTGGTCAAATTGAATTCGGGCCTCTCCTCAGCGGGCCGGGGTTTTGATTTCAATCATCTCTGGCAACAGCAGGCAGCTCTCCAGGACCTTATGTAACTCTATTTATGCATTTATTCCATGAAGACACAGAGTTGGGGATTGGGTGCAGGGAAAGGTTAGCCAGGGACGGAGGAAGAAATGTGACAGAAGTGCGAGGATAGCGGCGCGCTAATGGAGTCTGGGGGAAGAGGAGGAGTGTGCGCTTGTGCTTTCAGTGCATGTGTGTACAGTACAAGCGTCCATCTGGACTCCATTTATGTCAGCCGGGTCTTTCTGAATCGTTCCAGTCTTCCCCGCCGTGCCAGCTCCTCATGCGTGCCTCTTTCTCTCCATCCTGCCATCCTGCGCGCCTCCATATGTGTCTTCCTCCCTCTCTGTCACCTTCAGCGGCTCCCCCAGGGCAGGCTGTTAAATGCTGCAATCTGTCTCCGTCTCCCGGCCCCGTACCCTCGCCTCCCTCCCTGGCTCCGCCGCTCGTGAATCACGGCGCTAACTGCCGCTCACGGCGGAGGGGGAACCCCTGACAAAAAAGAGAAGTGAACGTGGAGGTTGGCGATAAGGACGTATCTCATTAGCTAATCGAGGATGGAAAGATAATATGCAGATGGTTACCCCGGGACACCCGCGCCAGCGTGATTCTAGCGCCGTTAGGAAGGTCTGAACGAGGGGGAGGTTCCTCCAAGCGTGACGCCGTTATCCGTTTTTTGTTCCTGGGAGCAGCTTCGCTGGAGCAGAGGGGTTAAGGGCCTCTGAGATGCTGCTGGGTTGGTGACAGTAGCCGTTCAGAGCCGTCTCCTGTTCAACCTGTAGTTAGTGTGAAGCGGAACTTCTAGCCGCTAATTTGCACGTGCTCTAAGGAAAGCTAGCTTCCAACACAGGTGAGCCTCGAGGTAGCGTGTTCTCAGGTGGTAACAGGTTTAGGATTACGCCGGAGCCATAAATTGAATATATTTAATCAGCCAAATGATGTTCTAAAGCTGCCAGAGAGCTGCTCTGTGCAATCACCTTGATTGATGAAAGGACCGAAGCGAGTCAGATCTTTTTTCATCTCCCTCCATTTGTGCGCCTTCTCTTTCTCCTTTTTCCAACTTCCTTTTCATTCCTCACTATCTCCCATCCTCGTCTTCGTCAAGGCCAAATACAGAGCTCTCCTCTCTCAGCTTTTCTGACTCACTGTTGCGAGCGGCTCCTTCCCGAGTAAAAGCCCGTTTCAGTGCTTTCTTCACTGAATGCTCCTGCGCTGTGATGTGCGCTAATGCTCAACATCCTCCCTCTGCCTCTCTGCAGTGTTTCTTTTACTGCAGACGACTGGATTCACTGCAGTCCCCCCTCCTCTGACTACATTATGTTGCCCCTTTCTGACACTTCCCGCTGCTCATTTCACATCCGGTTGTTAGCACTTTTTTATCTTTTCAGTCCTCGTTTCTTTCCTAAATGCCCCCTGCTTTAGTTTAACATTTATTTGTATTTTATTTTCTTTCTTTAGCTGAACATACCTGCAGGAGGAAGCTCACTGCAACAACAAGCTAATGCGAACTAGTGTAGCAAGATGCTGCTGGTGCAACTTTTCCGCCTCATTTCTGCTTGTGGGCTGACATCCTGGAGTTAGCCGCCTTTGTGTGACGCAAACTGGCTATTTTAACCCAAACCTGTGCACTTCTCCTCCCGTTGTGATGGCGTGACAGCCGAGGGTCAGGGGTCAATGGATGGAACACAGCCACCCATCATCCTCGCAGAGTTTCCACACAGCTGTGCACGTTTATCAGCCAGTAGCCATTAGTCTTCTTTTTCAACAGGCAGTCAAGTGGCGGCCACGGCTCCATTTAGCTGTTGGCTTTGGGGTGTTAAAGCCACCGAGGACGGTAACTCAGAGGGGTTATTAATGCTACTCCTGGCAAGGTTTCTGCTTTTTGTCTGTCCCCGAACGGACTATCGCAGCAAAATAAACTCCCCGGACTAGCTTTCAGACGGTGTTTATGAGAAGTAAAAATAACTCGCTCCGGCAGGTTTTCTTCTGTCTCTCCTTTCTGCGGCGCTGCTCCTTTGAATGACCTCCCTCCCGTCCCAAACGGCTTCCTCACCTACGGGACACCAAGCGTAAACACAGCAGCTCAGGGTCGGTCGCTCACCCCGCGGGCCTCCTGGTGCACGTGTGCGCACGCAGGAATCAAACGCACCGTGCTCACACGCAGGGCTGACGCCCACACCTACGTGACGCGCGCGCACAGCCAGACTCTGGGTGCGACATTGGCGGGCCCGGAGTGACAGTCCGCCCCGGCCGACTCGCCCACGCTCCGCTGGAGATCGGGTTAGCCACGGGTCGTTTGCTCCGCCCATCTCAAAGTGCAATAAGGACCAAGTTAAGAAGGGACAGGCGCACGCGCGCACGCTTAAATTCATGCTCGCATTAATGCGCCTGCAAACACGCACCAGGACATGCACGTGACTTCTTCCCCCCTTCCATCTGACATGGTATTGCGTAATCACAGAATCTGTCTAAATCTCTAGATCTGTTTATGTCCCACTTTATCGTTTTTTTTTTTTGTATCCAGCCCTTTTATCTTGAGACTTAATGCTCATAGTTTGGCTGCAAAACCGCCCGTTGAAAGATGGACAGAACCACGGCGGAACGGTGGAGGCGTTTCCCTTCAATTATGGATGTCAGAAAACGTCCTGTAAATTACAGCCGGCCGTTCGTGGCAGGCCCAGGAAGACGGATAGTAGTGTATTTTAAGCAGAAGAGAGGACAGAATACTCATTCACAAGTGTCCCAATCACATCCTTCTGTCCATTTTGGTCTCACTGTAGAAAGGAACGCGCGAACTGGCTCACGCTTGCCTTCATTTAGCGCCGAACGTGTCGTTTTATCGCCTCGCAGCCTTTCAGCGGGATCCAAGGTGATGGTGGTCCATCTGCTGCTCGTGCAGTCTGCCAGGGCTCTGAGCAAAAGTAAAAAAAAACAGAAAGGAAAAGATGGCGTGATAGAATGGAGCAGACTTCAGACTGGATGTGTCGTGGGCGGGTGACCTATTCCTGAAAACGACTCTGTTTATTTGATTCGATGTGTTTGACGCTCTCTGGTCTTTCCGCTTTTTTCCAGCTGGCGTCCACCAACTCTGACAGCAGCAGCCAGACGACTGCAGCCGACAACAAAGGTCAGTTTTAGCTAGCGTCCGCTAGCATCCACCAGACACTTCCCTCCCCCGGTCAGCAGGACGCACATTTCCTGGTCCACCTTAATCCCACCCACTTAACATTCCTGACCAATCACACAGCCAATCAAGGCGAGGCGGGGCGGCCCCTCTGGCAGCGCTATCAGTGTGTCAGCCAGCAAAAGTTGGACGGCTGCTGAATGTTAGTGCAGCAGCGCTCATCAATAACCAGTTCCAGCGTTGTGGGATTTGGACCGGCTGCTTTTCTTTCGCCCTTGCAGCCCAGATCTCTTTTCTAGTCTATTTTTTTCCCCTGTATCCCGGTGCTTAAGAGAGGGATGTAGCATTCCTGCCCCAAGGCTGGGGGGTGTGTTGGGATGGGGTCTCTTCTAGTCTGTGCACAACAGAACTGTTGACACGTGAAGCTTGGTGGTAGTCCTGGCTCGGACTCCTGCCCCGACAAACATTCCCCGCATTCAAGCGCACTTTTTAGGGCAGGATAAGGTTTCCCACTCATATTTTGTCTTGTCAGCAGGCCGTCGGTTGGGGTGTATCGATTGGAAAGCACGTCCTAACCGATTCCGAAGGTTGCCAAAGACCTTTTCTTTACGTCGCTGAAACTGCATATTTTTCAGCCGACAGAACGTTTCTGGTTCCTCACGGCTGAAAAATTAATGGAGCTATCTTTGGTGCCAGAACGCTCAGCGTTCCTTCGCCGTTAATACGATTTTAAAAGAGCCTCGTGCGCGAATGCCTCCCCTGAATCCATCCTGCGATTTGTGCATCCACACACTGCCGCAGCGTGAAGCAAAGAGGCGGCCATGCGGCGGAGTATTAAAAACGGACCGGTTACTGGCAGCTGGGTTTATTTATAGGCGCCGGCTTTTGTCACTTTTGTTGTCTTTGTCTTCATCGCCACGCTCGCCTCTCTGGGACAGAATGGGATGAGAAGGAAGCGGTCCCTCCTCTGATCCCAGCTCCTCCGAAGTTCAGGGGGAAATGGTGGAAATCTAGCGGGACTCATCAAAATGGTGTCGGGTGGATAAGCTGCCTCTCCTGTTTGTCGTTAATGTGGTTTGCCCCCCCGCCCCCCCCCCCCCCCCCCCGCCTCCCGTCTCCCCAGAGAAGGCCACGGCGGTGAAACCTCAGGAGCAGGAGGAGGAGGTCGACATCGACCTGGAGGCGCCGGAAGACGGAGAAAAGCAGCGCTCGCCATCCAGAACCAGTTCAGACGCTTCCAGAAGAAAAAGAAGCAGTGACCGATCAAAAAAAAAAAAAAAAGAACAAGGGTAGGGTTAGGGGTTAAAAAAAAACAAAAAAAACCCACACACACACATAAAAACAGCCTTTTCAGATGTACAGAAACAGTTAACGGTTCAGATGAGTGTTTTTGGGGTGAAAGAGGGGGGATTTGAACACTGGATCTCTTGTCACATATGCAAATGTCATTAAATGCCTTTTTGCATGTTAGATCGCTGAAAAAGGTGGAGAAAGAAGAAAGTGGAATCTATAATCGCTATTATCAACCTCCTATAACCTCCCAAACGCAACCGTCCCGCGTGTCCCAACCCCCTTTCGCATGCCAGACGCCACCGAATCAGCAGTTGTACCAGGTGCTCGGCTGGTCCACATTTCAGCGCACAAAAGGAGAAGCACACTAGTGTTCTTTCACTCTCTGCCTCCGGTGGAAAGCAGCATGGGCGCGTGCACCCTCGTGCCTCCCGCTCGGTCTGATCTCGCAGGTGACGAGAGTCGTGGTCATGGAAACAGACTCCCGACTCGCAGAGAACCAAGGGCAATTAGATGTCGGCACGATCGATACGTCGGCACACCGCGCACACGCTAAAAGCCCTCCCGCTCTTTGTGGCCGAGGAGCGACTGATTATCGGGCGCTGGTGTCGACAGGGTCTCCATCTTTAATGATCCCTCTGAGATCCTCCTGATATCGACATTCAAACAGACCACTTTCGACGGTGAATCTCTTTAAATCTGATGAATAATGGCGTTAATTCAACATCATACAAAGGCGTTATCCATAGTCGAGCTGGTTTGGCGGCGCTGTGCGGGCGCTAGCATGACTGAGGCCCTGCTGGTGAAAAAAGCACAAGTACAGATTCATAAATTTGACAACCACGGTGTGAAGTCTCGGATGACGCAGACCCGAAGGCGCCTGTTTGAATGAATGTCCGCCCGGTGTCCGGTTACAGGACCGCCCCTCAAACCTCAGCGTGCGTCGTTAAATAAAGACGTGTTAACGATTGGCCACAGATGAGCGCCGTAAACGTGAGCAATGTCACCTTTGGATCCGACCGCAGAGGGAGCGAGTGAAAGAAACAAAAACGGCTGGAAAAAGCACACTCCAACCACGGCCCCGCCATGCTTTGGCTCAATTCGGACCTCATGAACCTGCTTCTTCTCCGCCCGTTGTTGTATGTAGCACACCGAACCGCTTCAAAGCGCTCAGAATAATAATCCCACTAATTACCAGAATTATTATTGGAATGTAACCTCTTTTCTATAATGGAGGACAGGAAACGGTTGCAGGAACCAGCACAGGCCCGCTCCCACTGCCGCCGCCCGCCCCCTCGCTCTTCTCTGTCATTGTTGGTGACATCACCTGAGTTTGCTAGCAAGCCCCCGCCTTTCTCAGCCCTAACTGGATTTGACATGGCTCTCAGGTTCATATCTGTCCTCCGCTCGGTTTTTAGGACTTAGGTGGATTTGACATGGCAGGCGTTTGGGGTCCGTGCCTGGGCTAGAGGCGCCGAGACTTTTCACAAGCGCGGGACCTGTTCGCGCAGAGACCGGTTTGCCATCCAGCCGGATTATTTTACCCCTTTGTAGTCCAAGACTCTGCCTTGTGGGAGCAAGATAGGCTACGCTAACCCTAATCCCTGGGGGTAAAGTCCGGATTAGCCATGCGTCCGTCCGCCTGTATTGTTTTTGCCATGTCCCAATCACGCACCGTGATGCTATCTTGGCTGCATGAGCTCCGGTGGCAGTGGTGCAGTCATCGTGCACCGCCAGTGCATCCTGTAAGAAACTAGCAGTCAGGCTTTCAAGTTGAGTCGGTTTTGCAGCACCTAGCTACCTTCAGACGCCAAGAGGGCTTGTTGTTGCTTGGTGACAGCCAGAACAGCCAGGCTAGCTATTTCTGTGAGAAACAGAATTATGTTTATCAATAGCAACCTGACAGAGTTTTGGCCCTTTTCCCAGTGGTTCAGTGGTCAGCACATCACGCCACTTTTACCTGCCTGGCTAAAAAACAGAGGCCAATCTGGACCCAAAGTGGATGAGCTGATCCTCGCTCTGGATCCTGGTAGTTGGTCTCAACGTCTTGAGCATCGAAGTGAGACCTTACAAGCCATTCTCGTGGATGCACTGTGCTGACAAAGATGCCCCGACCCCTCCAGCCTACGTGAAATACTGTTTTACACCGTTTTGTTTCCCCGTTTCCGCGTCGCCGTATGAGCCCGTGTAAACACGGCCTTTTCTTTATGGCGCGTTTTTGTCAACGTTGTGGTTTTTGCTCGGCTTTGTTAGCCTGACCTCGTTTCGGTTCCCCACGCCCTGAAGGCAGATAAACGGTGGAGGTGGAGGCGGCAGCGGGGATGGGGATGGGGCAGAGAACGAGCTCAGTATGGTCGCTGCGATGGAGCGGGAAGAATGGGGAGAAGAAAGGGGCTTGTCTCACTGATGTGATCACGAATGGAGCAAATGTGGTTCGAGCTCGGCCAGGACGGCCTCAGTGAAGCCCCCGCAGGCTCCGTGGAGGCCTGACGCCATGGCAGACGAGCGCTGGGCTGAAGGCGGCTCGGCTTTTTGTACATACCATTTATACGCGACAGTATGCGTGCAGTGTTTCCCCTTATCCATGCCTGCGGACGTAATAGTCTCCTGCTTATATACATATATGTTCGATGACAACCGATTTTTATTATGCCTGACAAGAACATAGAGTAGTTCAAAGTGGCGCGGTATGCTAACAGCGGCTATCTCGACGCAGCTTTACAGCCTAGAAATGACATCAAAGCCATACTATAGATGAAAAACATGTATATTTCTATCTATTCTTGTGCATCCCTTAGGGAAAAGAAGCAAACCGGAAGGTGATACCAAGCATGGGGGAGGGGGGGGTTGACTTTTGTGTTATGTTTGAGGTGATGGTGCGCGGCGTGAAGGTGTGACCATTCAGGGAGGCATCTGCCAATCAGGAATCAATCCCATAACCCACCAAATGTCCTCACCTCTTCTACCGTGCCCATCCGTTACTCCTGGGTTATTCTGTTACGTTGCGACCTCCAAACTCGTCACGTTGTGAACCTGAAACGAAAGCATGTGAAATCCTTGGTTGTGTGTTTCAGTCTAGAATTCCCTTGTGTGTTTTGGCCCTGTTGTGTTGTTGGATTGTAGAGTCGGTGGATAAAGAGGGAATGCACAAGAACACTCCCTGTACTGTGTTTTCTGCACTTAATAAAATTTGCTGCGTAGAACTTTGAATCCTCTCCTTTTTTTTCCCTCTCTCGCATCCAAAATGCAGCCGTTTCACCTCATAAATATGGATTTCCAGTTATTGTCCGCGGAAAATAAGTCGGCGCAGAGACCAAACACGTTTCAATCTCCATGACAATACGGCGGTGACCCGGGCACAGGGACGGTCCCCGCGGGGGGTGGGGGGGTGTTTCAGTCCCTCTGGGTGCTGTTCTAGTTCAAATGAGACGTCAGAGCGCTCAGATATGAACGAGGTAAATAGGACGCGATGTCTTTGCACGCCCTCTTCCCACACACAAGTGCACTGGTGGAGGGGTCCTGAACCGTTACACAGCCAAATAAGTGTGTACACTCACACACCTCACAATTACACCCAGCCCAGGTTGTTTCGGCGAGTCCTTGTAAATTTGAGAGTTAAATTGGAACTCTTAGCGCGCCGTTAACGCGTCCTTTCGCCAAGGTGTCGGACAGTGATGCTACAGGCCGCCCTTTCAACAGTTTAGTTTCAGTTTTATCTGGAAATAAAGCGCAAAAAGTTCCAGGAGGGCCTGAAGTATCTAACGTGCCCGCGTAATCACACATCTGCCAACTTGTTAAGGTAATTAGGACTGATTCTGACCAAAACAGTCACCCAAATACCTACCACCCAAACTGTACGTTTTATGTTCGATGAAAAATGGTGGAAGCCACGCTGGCTTACTTGAGTGTTGCGTAACGGCCTGATTTGCATTTGGAATGGATCTGAGATGAATTGAGGCCGGAGAAATGCGCATTATTTCATTAGACTGAATCATTTTTCAAAGTCCTGCCTCATAAAAACATGAAACCGACTTGAAGTCATATTTGGATAAGCTGCTCAGATGGAGGATGCTAAAGAGAAAATGTAGATCCTTCAGTATTTGGGCGTCTTTGGATTAAATTGCTCTTTTGTTAGGGATGAAATGAAATCCTGCTGCAAAGAGAATTAGCATTTTCAGCTGTCCTACTTTCCAAGTCCGTAACTTCAAAACAGCATTTTGCATTTTTTCTTCTGAGCCACATTTTCAGCCTCAAAATGTCACAAACAATCAAACGAAAATAACAAGACGCGACGTCTTTTGTCTTGGATGGCGCTGTCTTCATTAATGACGAACACGGGATATAATTCCCACTAGACGATATGAGGAGAGACAAGATCAAATCAGATGCGATCAGATTGGATTAGATCACATCCCGGAGAAACTGGGAATAGGATATTTCAGCCAAGTGCAGCCGATGTGCGTTCAGGCTGAATATGGTGGGAGGATATCCAACGCTGGCAGGAAAACACCAGCTTGAATTCTAATTTGGAGACAATTATGAGACATCGGGGGAAACAGAAGTCATATGCTGCGTGGAAGAGGTAAAACCTGATAGGAGGCGCCTTCGGTTTCAGGGAGAGGCTTTATTGCACGGTGGACGGACGCGTATATTTGTCCAGCTATCCTTGTGAGGCCTTTATAATGACTTCCTCTCACTGCCTTTGCACACATCCAGGCCCCACGTGACCAGCAGGAGAACACACATGCTTGTCTGGCGAACTTTGAATTACCTTCATGACTCAGCATGAATGGAGTTCTCTAATGAAGGTGACTGGCGGCTAATTAAGAGAGCAGCTGTGTCTCAACTTTGGAGGAGTCGGTGTGTGTTGGCGCTCTTACATAACGGCTCAGCGGGTTGGGAAAACGTGTGGAAGCAACACCTGCTCCGCTTCCGCCGAAGACGGTATCTCGCCTTGGAATCTTCTCCACTGGAATTATGGCTGAGGCGTTCTGAGCCTGCACATCATCGGGAGCAGGCGGGATCTCTCCCGCCGCCGAGGGTTTTAGCCTCCGGGCTTCCGAAAGGTTATCAGGGACACAGAGAGTGTGACACGATCCTCACTATCAGCAAGGCTGACCGGGGCCGCTGTATCCCTGGAGCAGGTGGGGAACTGATAGCCTCGTCACAGGGAAGAAGGTGAGTGGGAGAGGTGGGCAGAGGCCTGGAGACGGGTGCGGGACACCGAAAGGTTCAGGGTAGCCAGCAAAAACCAAACAGGGATGAATGAAGGGAGCAAAAAAAGGAAGTCTAATAATAAGCTGAAACAGGAGGTCGGTGAAACCGAAGAACAGCAGGAAACAGGCAGAAGGAGGAGGAAGATGAAGAGATGGGTGGATGCAAAGGAGAGCTGGAGCGGCCAATGGACAGAGGGAGGGAGGGAGGAGGAATACCTTGAGTGACACTGCGACAGGGAGAAGAGGCAGCATCTTACCCTCCCTCCTCCATTTCCAAGAAATTGTAGCACCGTGCGGTCACGTGACGCCTCCGCCGCAGTGGGTTGACTCCAGCGCAGCGATCATTGTGAACACAATCAAATCAATCAAAAGTGACTTCAACTCGAGAGGGGAGCGAGACCGCCGGCCCCCCAGCCGGGAAAACCGCATCCAGCGCCATCAATAATCAATAATCTGCAGCTGGATGGAGAAGAGGTGACCGGTCCAATCACATCCGCGCCTTTCCCATCTGCTGCAGCGCAAAGAGATCAATCATTCATGCGGCTCCGCGGGTGGCGGTTGCACGGATCATTAATCAAAGTTCCAGGGCAGGAAGAGGAGAAGATCCGGTGAAGAACGAGAAGATGCGGGGGGGGCTTTGCAGCACGTTGGGGAGTATGAGCAGCAGCTTGCACGTGCTGCTGGAGCCCGTCATGCAGTTTGGAGCTGTCTATTGTTGGGCTCGCATGCAGGTTGCCATGGGCGACGGCTTCAGACGCAGGGTTGGGGGGGGAAATGCAGCACGAGCGTCAACAGTCTGGCAGGTGTTGGGTTCGGCGCAACGCCGCCCACTAGCGGCCAAGAGGGGGTGTTACAGCCGGGTGAGAACGCTCATTGAAAAGCTAATTATACTCATCATGAAAACAAAACATTCCTTTTTTAAACTTGACAGCTATTTTTGAAAGACAAATCCACCAGTTCATTTAATTAGCTGATCCAGTAGTGTGACTATTTCAACATTAATCACGTCGATGAAATAATCTGGATTAACTGGTTCAAATGAAACCGTTCCCATTTTTCTGATTAAAACGCGCTGGTCGCGCGCCTGGGTGAGATCAGCGTGCGTCAATCAGGGAGGCCACGTGCGTAAGGTAGTTCCTGGGCGTGGCTCCCAGCTGGTGGGCGGGGCCTGGCAGGTTTCAGGAAGCGGTGAGCACCTGTGAGGTGAGATTCACCAGCAGACAGCAGCGGAGGGACGCCGCGGATCGCCATGCAGAGTAAAAGCTTCTCTCACTACCTTTACCTACCTCTTTACTGACTGGGAACAGGTTTTCAACACTTTTTTAACACAGTTACTTTGCTAGTTCGAGGCTAATGGAAAGGATAATGTTTACCTGCTACAGCTGAATTCAGATCTGACCAAAGCTCGTTCAGCAGGAGCTCCTGGTGTTTAAATCTGTCTAAATCTGGTCTTTAATCTGTGGTTATTTTAGATCAGCTATAATAACGACTGAATGCTGGGGCTTTACCAAAAAAAGTGTGTTTTGTTTCAAAGCGGGGGCAGGTAGAAGGTCCTGACTGTCTGCATTCCTCAGATAGTTGCCCTTCAGACGCTGAAGCGCAACACGGAAATCCAGCGTTGGGAAGGCCCCATGCTGGCTGGGCTGTGAGGGACTGGGGGATATCTGTGTGACTGGACCGTCTAAAGGTGTAAAATCATGTGATCCTGACTCCCGCAGGCGTGAGCTCTCCGGGAGGGCGACTGCTCTCCGAGGAGCAGTTCAGCTGCTCCATCTGCCTGGAGGTGTTCGTGGAGCCCGTTTCCACGCCGTGTGGCCACAGCTTCTGCAAGGCCTGCCTGCAGGGCTACTGGAACCACAGCAAGAAGTTCGTCTGCCCCATGTGCAAGAAGAGCTACCCCAAAAAGCCCGAGATGAGCGTCAACAGGGTGCTGGCCGAGATCTCCACGCAGTTCCAGGGCCTGACCCTGAGCGGAGGGGCCGCCTCGGGGGCCGCCGTGATGAACGCCAGCACGGACGGGGGCCGGGTGGCCTCCCCGGGCCCGGACACCGGGGAGTTCGCCCGGGCCGGAGAGGTGCCCTGTGACGCCTGCATCGGGAGGAAGTTGAAAGCACACAAATCTTGCTTGAACTGCCCGGGATCGTTCTGCCAAACCCACCTCAGACACCACAAGAAGGTCAGTGTCCACAGCCCCAGCGTCCAGAGCGTCCTGGTTTGTTCCCAAAAACCTGCAGGAGGCGGTTTGTCTGAAATGGTCCCTGGAGTAAGCGTGGTTGGTTGTCATGTGATCGGACCTGTGGACGTTGGGGACGTTGGAATGTGACATGTGACGTGTGTCTCCGTCTTAGATGTCCCTGTCCAGCGTTGTTGCTAAACTTGACCGATGACCCCTGACCTCGTGTCCTCGCAGGTGAAGTCCCTCATCTCGCACCGGCTGGTGGAGCCCACCTTCCACCTGGAGGAGAAGCTGTGCAAGAAACACGAGCGCCTCCTGAACCGCTACTGCCGCACCGACCACGCCTGCGTCTGCACGTCGTGCGCCGACAGCACGCACAAGTCCCACGACATCGTCTCCACCGACCACGAGTGGAAGAAGAAGATGGTGAGCGTGAAGGAAGGGCGGAGCCGTGGTGGCGCTGCCAGGGGCCTCGCCGCTGGTTGGAAGGACACTGAAGTCTTGCGTTTTGCAGAGTCATGTGGGGAAGAAGAGATCGGAGCTCAAACACCTGATCAAGGAGAGGACAAAGAAACTGGAGGAGATCAAAGAGTCCATCAAGGTGATCAAGGTGAGCCGGCTGAGGGCCCCGAGGGGGCCAACCCTGGGTGTGACACCAGGGGCTCGGGAAGTTCATCACCTGTGTTTCTATTCAGCGTTAAACGTAGATTAGACCATGGAGGAAGTACAGACACCAGTCTTCCCTTTCTATCCTGGGAAGTTTTGGGACCGCTCCTCCGCTGTGCGTTAGCTTTTCCTTTGACGGGTTGCTGGCTCCGGAGTCGTTTGTTTTCCTCTGACGTGCTGCGATCCAGCGCCGCAGCCGTCCGACCGGTGAGACTGGCGTCAGGCTCCGCCCCTTTCTGCCGTCTTTGAACAGTGACTCAGAAGCTCACCGTTAAAACCTTCGTTTGGCTTTTGGATGAGTCCATTTATAGCGCTGCGCTTTTATTTTGAAAGGCCCATGTCAGGCGACGTGCATTCTTTTCAGAAACACGCCGGGAGTTTGTTTTCAGCAGAAGTTGTTGGACCAGTCGTGGCCACAAACGTGTGACAGTTTTTACGCTCTCGGTCTCGAGTTACTGTTGCTCCAAAGCTCCGCGTAAACAGAAACCTGGAATTATCGGCTTCCTGTTACCAGCAGCAGAGACGAGGCCTTCACTTCAAATCAAACAACAGAAATGAGGAGCTGCTCCTCCTCCTTTGAGGCAAATAAATGGCTCTCCTTCTCCTCCTCCGCAGTCCAGCGCTCAGAAGGAGCTGGAGGAGAGCTGGCAGGTGTACGCCGAGCTGCAGCGCATGGTGGAGCAGAGTCAGGCCGAGCTGGTGGAGGCCATCGCCACCAAGCAGCGCGAGGCGGAGCGCCACGCCCAGGAGCTGGCCCGCGGTCTGGAGAACGAGCTCAGCCAGCTGAGGAGGAGGAGCAGCGAGCTGGAGGCTCACGCGCAGATCCAAGACAGAGTCCTCTTCCTGCAGGTACTGGACTCGACCCTCGGAGGCTCGCCCGAAGGGCCAGAAAAGGCCTGAATAATCAGGTTAGCGCCGCGGACACGGAGATGTGACTGATCAGATCGCCTGCATCAAAACCGCTGGGATTAGGATCCATTATTCATAGTTCAGCTGTAAGAACCGCACAAACAAACCTGCTTAATATGCATTTAGGACGCAGCGAGGGAGCTAATTACAGCCGTTCAGAAGGCTCTGACATAGAATCCCTGATTACAGGAACAACATCTGAGCGCTGAATTCTCACCAGACCCCAGGGTTATATATGTTTTAGAATCCAGCTCGCTAAAATGAGTATTTCTGCTTTTATTGGGAAGGAACAGTGCGCTCATGTTGATGCATTTCAAAGCATCAAAAGGATCAGCTGCTGGAGAAACTCCCTCAGGAGGCTTTTAGAAATCCCAGAAATCTGCAAAGGCAAAGTCTGTATAGCCCCCCACCTGGTTCACCTCCTTCCTTTCACCCCGCAGAAGCTGGCGACGCTGCCGCCGGCGCCTGAGCCCTCTGATTGGTCGGGGGTCAGCATCAGCACCGACCTGTACCTGGGGACCATCCGCTCGTCTGTCAGCCACCTCATGGACAAGTTCCAGGAGGAGCTCAAGAGGCTGTACGCAAAAGGTGAGACTCGAAGACTGCAGCCCTTTTTTTAGCACTCAAGCTCTTTTTTTCTAGCGTTCAAACCACCGTTGGCTAAAAATAAGAGCAAACGTTGGAGTTGGAGGAAGATTCTTCCTCATTTAGCACCAGATGTAGGTCAGTGTACGACGGCATCCAAATAGACAAGTGAGTCACGGTCGCATCCAGCAGCGCTCGGGGAGTCGCACCCGAGCTGCCGGGGAGAGGCGGGCGGAGAAGGTGTTGATGCCCCGGTTCATCCACAGGGGAGGCGAAGCAGCTGACTGACACAAACACCTGTTCCCACAATCCCCCCGCTGGCATGTGCTGTGCCTGTTCACTGACTTCCATTCTTTTTTTGTGACTCTTTCACAGAGCTCCGCAAAGTACAGAACTATTCAAGTGAGTAAATCCTTCTATTTGAATCATAACTCTTTTTGTCTACAGATTTGGGAGGGATTTGTGACTTTATTTCTTCAGTTTAGTTTTTGTAGTTAACCACATTGTCCACAAGGCGGCGCCAATGTCCGTTTTTAGCACTGGGGGCAGGATTTCAAACCTTTTCCTGTGTGAACAGTATCTGTTACTTGGGTTTTCTTTCATTTTTGTCTCTAAAAGACAAGCAGGACCATTTTAACATGAAGATACTTGAACCTTAACATGTTTAACCCTAAAAGTAGGGAGGGACCTGTGTTCTGGATGTTGATTCTGTTCTCGTCTTGTCCAGGTGAGGTGATTTTGGACCCTGGGACGGCTCAGAAAAACCTGGTGGTGTCAGAGGATGGTCGGCAGGTGAAGTACGAAGACCGTAAGAGCAACCACTCCGAGGGTCCGAAGCGCTTCAGCCCCGCTCTCTTCGTTCTGGGCCGCGAGGGTCTCGTCTCCGGTCGACACTACTGGGAGGTGGACACCGGGCGCAAGACAGCCTGGACCCTCGGGGTGGCCAGCGCCTCGGCCCGACGGAAGGGTGAGATCAAGCTGAGTCCGGAGGGGGGATTCTGGTGCCTGTGGCTGAAGAACGGGGAGGTGAAGGCTTTGGCATCCTGTCGTCTGCCTCTGATGCTGCCGTCTCCACCCGCTAAACTGGGAATTTTCCTGGATTACGAGGAGGGTCAGATTTCCTTCTACGATGTGAAAGCGCGTCTGCACCTCTACACCTTCAGTGACACCTTCACCGAGAGCCTGTACCCCATCTTCAGCCCCTGTCTCAACCCGGAGGGGAAGAACGCTGCTCCCATTGTCATAACCCAGGTCAAACACGCCTGAGACAGACGTCCAGATGGGGACGCGCTCGGTGAGGTTAGATCAAAACGGGACCAACGTTTCGTTTTTGGGCCCTATAATTCTCTAACATGAGCTGGATTTGTGGCAAAATAGTGTTTTCAAATTACAAAATAGTTGGGAACAGTGTCCTAATAACATTGTTACGTGGATAAAGGTAACAGAACAATGTTTCAGTTCACTCTGGACACTTTTATTGAAAGGAAAAATATGAAGTTTTAAAAATGTGTCAATGTGACTGGCTCGGTAGCACACAGAAACCTGCTGCCACATATTCTTGTCTCTGTAAAAAACCGAAATTGGGATTTTGGATGTTTGTCACTTTGTCAGCCTGCTTCATCTGCCTGGGGGAAACCAGCTTTGCTTTAATCTTCAGATGAAGTTATTTTTCCCAGTGAAGCAGTTCCGGTAATGAGGAAGTTGAAGGTGTGAAGGTGGGACCGTAAAAAGAACTTTATTTGCTGAAATATGGAGGAGAAACGACTGGTTGCTTTACCAGAGATGACCACTAGGCGGCGTAAAAGGGCGTTTCTGATGTCGGGCATCTTTATCAAGACGAGAGTTTGTTTATCCTAAAAAACATCAGCTCATGTAAATGTTTGGCTCAGTGGATAAAAGTTTGGGCCTCTTTTTCTGTAGTTTTTTTCTTTTTTTATTAATTTGTGATTTTTGTCCTCTCCAATTGTGTTGAAATAAAAAATATATTCGAAACAAATGTGCAGTCTGCTCGTTTTCATCCAGGAGTTATTTGAATTGAGATGAATCTGATTCTGTGTATAATTGTTGAATTTTTTTTTTTTCTTGGTTGCTGTGTTCGACCCCTGCTGCTGACGTCCGGAGGGTTCCAGCCATTCGTCCTGGAGCTCAGAGGGCCAACAGGTGAGTATAAATCTGTGTGAATGTAAAAAGAGACGGGCGGAGCGGCGGGGCGGTGTATTTTGGGCAGCTGGGGGTGGCAGAGCCTCCAGCCCATCTCATGTGTCAGTGTGCAGCAGACTCCTGAGGCAGCTGCTCTCGGGTGAGTTCCCTCTTATTTGCTTTTTATTGCTCCTCGTCCTGCTTTCATTCAGAGTTTCACCTGAAACCTACCGGCTATGAAGGACTATGCTAGCTAGAACAACAAGAAGGCACTCAAGGGCTCGTTGATTCTGGTTTTTTTTCTTCTTATGTTGCTAAATTGAGCGTTGTCATGCTTTGGTTAAGTGTGCATGTAAATGATTTGCAGAGCTGACGGCTGAAAGGAAGCAACCCATCTAACCACGCTGACCTCAATATCACAGCAGGTTGGGGCTCCAGTTCAGAGGCTGATTGTTGCGTTGACAATGACCCTGCCTCTCCGCCGTGCAGGAATGGCCGCCACTGGCAACCTCTCCGAAGAGCAGGTGCACTGCTCCATCTGTCTGGACGTCTTCACCAACCCCGTTTCGATCCCCTGCGGACACAACTTCTGCCAGAGCTGCATCATCGGATACTGGAAAAGCAGCCCTCTGCACCAGTGTCCCATGTGCAAAAAGTCCTTCTACAAACGGCCGGATATTAGCGTCAACACCGTGTTGAGGGAGATCGCAGAGCAGTTCAAGGAGATCAGGGTTCTGCAAGGAGCCGTGAGCGAGGAAGGGAGAGAGAAGAGGTGGACCCGGGAAAGAGGTAAAATGGAGGACGAGGAGCTGCTTTTAGAGGAGGATCAGGTGCAACAGGTGGTGGATGAGTTGAAGCAGAAGCAGGAGGAGGAAAGAAAAAGGAAAGAGACGCCTGGAGGAACAAAGGCACCAAAAGAGGACCTACCGCAGCTTCTCCCCCCTCGAGCGTCTCCACGGAAAACCTCTCCTTCGCAGCCGCTCCAAGCCGGAGTTCCCGGAGCGCCACTGGCTCCCACATCCCCCCCGCCCTCACCCCAAAGCCCTGCTTCTGCTCCCACACCCGCTCCCTGGGAGGAGGTCCTCTGCGACGTGTGCCTGGGGGGGGGCAGGCCGAGGGCCGTCAAGTCCTGCCTGGTGTGTCTGACGTCCTACTGCGAGGAGCACCTCCGCTCCCACTGTGCCAGGTTCACCAAGCACAAGCTGATGGAGCCCGTGGCCAACATGGCGGACAGGATGTGCCCCAAGCACGAAAGGCTGCTGGAGCTCTTCTGCAAGAAGGACCAGACGTGTGTGTGTGTTCTTTGCACAGAGACGGACCACAGAGCCCACTACACCGTCCCAGTGGAGAGAGAGTGGTCGGAGAAGAAGGTAAATGCTTTTACTTTTACTCTTTTTGCTAAACCTGAGAGCTTTTCACACTTCTGACCAAGCCAGAAGACGTTTCCTCCAACTCGTTTACGTTAACTGGTCATTGAGGCTGGTGTTGGGGCTCACGCGGACGTTGTGGTAGATTTTATTGACGTCGGGGCTGCAAAGGTGAAGCAGAAAGATGAAATCTCCTTGTGCAGGCACAGCTGAAGAGGACCGAAATAGATGTTCAGCAGATGATCCGGGACAGGGAGAAGAAGATGGAGGAAATCAAGCACTCCGTGGAGCTCAACAAGGTGAGGGAACGGACCTCTGGACCGTCGACTGGCTGGACTGGTGGCTCCTGGCCAACGTTCTCCTCTGCTGCTCAGGCCAGTGCTCAGAGGGAAATCGAGGAGAGCGTGCAGGTCTTCTCGGAGCTGGTGAGGTCCATCCAGAGGACCCAGGCCGAGCTGGTGGTGTCCATAGAGGAGAAGCAGAGGCAGACGGAGAGGTGGGCCGGAGGCTTCGTCGCAGAGCTGGAGCAGGAAGTGGCCGACCTGACCAGAAGGAAGAAGGAGCTGGAGAACATGGCTCGCACGGACCACATACACTTTTTAAAGGTGACAACGCTCCATCCAGCTGGCGCTGTTAGAGGCGCACGGCAGCTAAAGCTGCGTTTGATCTCTCTGCAGAACTTTCCTGCTCTTTGCACCTCTCCACCAGTCAAGGACTGGTCTGAAACCAACGTTCCCACTGACGTCTGTGTTGGTATGATCAGAAAATCTGTGTCCAAACTAGAGGCAACGCTGCAAGAAATGATAGACAAATTAGCCCAAAGCGGTGAGACTTATTTTAGCACCTTCTTCTTCTTCTGGCTTTCTAGCTGGACAACCTGACCCGTTTGTCTTTTTCCCCTCCAGAGATCAAAAAGATCCTGGAATATTCAGGTAACCTCTTTTGACATCTGCTTGCACGTGCCCTCGGCGCTTGGCCAAGAGGACCGTCTCCTGTCACGTCTGGTGTCCTTGCAGTGGACGTGACGCTGGACCCCGACTCGGCCAACCCGTGGCTGCAGCTCTCTCAGGACCGCCGGCAGGTGAGGCACCTGGGCGCGTGGCAGGACCTGCCGGACCACCCCGACCGCTTCGACACGGTGGTCATTGTTCTCGCCCGCGAGGGCTTCACCTCCGGGAGACATTACTGGGAGGTCCAGGTGGGGGACAAGGACGACTGGTACCTGGGCGTGGCCAGGTCTTCCATTAACAGGAAGGGCAGGATCTCTGTCAGCACCGCCCAGGGCTACTGGGCTCTGGCTATGAAGAAGGGTCAGGGATACCGCGTGTCCACGTCGCCCCCAACGCCGCTCGCCCTCGAGCCCAAGCCCAAGCGGGTGGGCGTATACCTGGACTACGAGGAGGGCCAGGTGTCCTTTTATGATGTCAGGGCTCGGACCCATATTTACACTATGAACGACACCTTCACGGAGAAGATCCTCCCCTTTTTTTACCTATACTGCGCCGACAAAGCCTCTGACACCATAGCAATCTGTCCAGTTAACGAGAAAAGGCTGATAAAGCAGAGCTAATGCTAATGGATGCTAAAGTTAGCCATGAAGCATGAGAATAACACATTATTGGTCTGTTTTTCCCAGTAAATTTCTTTGCTTTATGTACAAATAACTTGTAGCTGAGCATTTTGCATTTATTTTGTAGTTGCACACTTGGTCAGTGAACGAGATTCATGATCGGGATTCCCACCAGTTTTATTTTTCTAGAGTAAATACAGAGTCCGAGTTTTTAAATAGCTTCCCTGATGTCTTTTATCCAAGTAGCTCTGCACAGAAACACAAGAAGCTACATGTCTTTAGCAATTAGTGCAGGTAGACTAGCCTCCTGCCTCCGGGACGGTGGTGTTAAACACTTCTTTGCAAGAATTTGAACTGAAAAAGTTTAAATAAAGTTTCCAAATCTCGAATTTGGCGCTTTTGCATCGGGTATCATTCCTGTTTTGGGGAAATGCTTTAGTTTCGTTTCAGACGAGTGAATTCCAGGAACACCACACCTGCTGGAGCATGAGGCGCTGCCTCTGAGCAAACCGTCAGAGTTCCTGCTGACTGCACCTGCGGCTGAGGTGAGTCCGCTTTCCCACCCACTGAGCTGTCGACCGTCGCTGCTTTTAAATGTAAGAGATCCTGCCATTCCAGCTTCTACTGCTTTGCTCTTAACGCGGTTGCAGCTGCCCTCAGGGAGAAGTAATATTGTAGCAAGATTCAGGTTTGATCTGCAGTTCTTAAGCATGACGTCGTTCACGTCGGGATTCACGCAAGTCCCTTAAACAGGGTCAAAAATGTGCTGTTTTCCGACAGTGTTTTAGTTAGATGAAGCCTCTCTTGTAGATTTCATGGTTGCGTCTGTCTGAAGCTGTCACCACACCCGGCACCATTAACAGCCAGACCTGTCCGACCAGCACCCGACATGACCACGGAGGAGGTTCCAGTGCAAATAAAGAAGAGGAGGGTTGAGCCACCCGCAGGTGGCGCCGCTCCGTGGGAGACGACGTGTGATGTGTGCGCGGAGACCAAGCTCAGGGCCCTGAAGTCGTGCCTCACCTGCCTGACGTCCTACTGCGAGGCTCACCTGGAGCCTCACCTGAGAGTCGCGTCTCTGCTGAGGCACAAGCTGAGCGATCCGGTGGAGGACCTGGAGGGACGGACCTGCGGGACACATCACCGTCTCCTGGACCTCTTTTGCAGGGAGGACAAAGTGTGCATCTGTCTGCTGTGCGCCGAGACCGACCACAAACACCACGAGACGGTGTTTGTGGAGGAGGAATGGGCTCTACAAAAAGTAGGCGTTCATTTACCGAGCAGGTCCAGTCCAGAGTCCCGCTCAACTCGGTTTCTGTTGGGTCTTTTTCTGCGTAGGAACATGTAGAGTCCAGGAAAGCAGAAGTCCAAATGATGATTGACGAGAGGAATGAAAAGATTCAGGAATTTAAATTACATGCTGAAATCAGCAAGGTAAGAACCCAACTGTGTTCAAACCTCTTTAAGTCTGAGCGTTAACATCGTTTTAATTCTAGGAAAAGACGGAAAAAGAGATTGAAGAGGGCGAGGCCTTCTTCCAAACCCTGGTCGGACATGCGAGCGACATGCAAGCCAAACTAAAACAAAACATGGAGCTGAAACTCAGAAAAGCCCAGGATGAGGACAAAGCCATGATGGAGGAGCTGAGCGGAGAGATCGACCAACTCCAGCAGAAGCTCTCAGAGCTGGAGGACCTTTCCCGATGCCAGGACCCCCTGCAGCTTTTACAGGTGTTTCCTTGGTCAACCTGCTGCTGATAGCATGTTAGGGTTGGTCTCCGTTAGCCTCAGCTGGGGAAAGATGACCCCGGTTTTATGTTGTCTTGATCTCTGTGTTAGTGGGTTTGCCGCTCGGGATTTAATCAATTTATTTGGCTCTAATGTCTAATTAGGTCGGTATAAATTTCCCAGTGTTTTCAGGCCCTGGACACCATATCTGCCACCAACAGCTGGTCAAAGTTTGGGTTGTACTCAGACCTGTGCATTCAGACTGTGAGAAGAGCCTTGAGTTGTCTGATGCTTAAGTTTGACATGGAACTGAAGACGCTGACAAAAGCAGGTATCCGTCTTCTGTGTTTTTGACCTGATAAATGAAATGTCTGACTTCTCACAAACACGCTGCCGTCTTTTCGTTTCTCCAGAGCTGACCAGGCTACGACAGTACACAGGTGAATATCAGTGCAGCTACTAGCTCTTTTCTGGCGTCACTCAGGTTCTTTGAACCAAACCTTTGCTTTCAGAGTCCGTGACCTTTGACCCAGGGACCGCTGGTTGCCGCCTTGTGGTGAGCGAACAAGGGAAACGACTGAAGTACCTCAGAGATGCCAGCCCCTCTTTAGTTAAAGGCCCTGAGTGTTTCGCTGGTCCCAGTATCTTAGGAAGTGTCGGTTTCACCTCTGGACGCCACTACTGGGAAGTCCAAGTAGGGCTGAAAATCGACTGGACTGTAGGTGTTGCCAAGGAAACGGTCTCAAGAAGACAGATGACCACCCTGACAAAAGAAGACGGGTGTTTGGCCATTGTGAAGAAGGGTGCTGACTATAGAGTTCACAGCGGTCACTGGGTGTTCCTTCACCTGTCTCCAGGCCCAACACACGTAGGAGTGTATCTGGACTGTGACAACGGCGCGCTGTCCTTCTACGACGTGGACAGATCCGTGCACATTTTCTCTTTCACAGGACAGACTTTCTCAGAGAAAATCTTCCCATACTTCTATCTGTCCACCTGGACCAAGAAATCCAAACCTCTGGTAATTACGACATAAGTCGGGAGGTTTTCAAGTGTAAACTATCGTTGGAATCAATAACCAGCTCCTTGGATACTCCAACTGCTCAAAATGATCGGGCGTCTGACTCAAAAGTATAGACTTTCTGCTAGCAATGACCTGATCTATACAGGTTAAGGCTAAAGCAGGTCATAGGTCTGATTATTGATGTTCAAGAAGTAAAGTTCCTTTTAAGGACACAGCATCGTTTGGATCCTCATTGTACTGAGATAAACAGCTTTTTTTCAGCTTTTGGACTTTTACTGCCTCCGTTATCAGCTGTTTATGACCCTGTTCCGGAGTTACAACAGAGTTCCCCTGACCTATTACACTTAAGATTACACAAATGACGGCTTAGGCTGCTGGCCACCGGGGTGACGCCGCAGAAAGGTGAGTCGGGTTTGAATTTTTGTCCATTTTCTATCCCTGCTGGAGTCAACGTTCTCTTACACTCTACTGGACCGCTAACACCAACGTTTGGACCGGGAGGATTACGTTACTGCTGGTACAGGCCATTCTCAGCACCGCCAGAGGAAAATATGGCAGAGTAGAACTACACAAAGATCATTACTACTGCTTTTCAGAGAATTTGGATTGATCCGCTGATGTAAGTAAAGAGCAGGAGTGACTTTAATACTGCTCCGTCCTGTTGTTTTTGCTGCATTCCTCCTCTCTGTGTATATTTGATAGTGGGATGGTGGACAGAGAGCAGAGGTCTCCAAAGAGGACAAAACACAGATTGAAGAAACACTTTATCTTTGATACATTCTTTTTTGGTGGGGGGGGCTAAGTTCATGCTCATGGATGGATGTTTGGCAGTGATGGATGTGTGTCGGGTCCACTTGCATCCAACTCAACCTGATGTGTTTGTTCTTGTTGTGCCGTCTGCAGGTTAACACGGGGATCGAGTATGTCGGAGCCCCTCCGGTGCTGCATCTGTCTGGACGGGTTTAGCAGCCCTGTTTTCCTCCCCTGTGGACACTGCTTCTGCCTGGGCTGCATCGGTGAGTACTGGAGGCTCCACCGGCCCTGCCAGTGCCCGCTCTGCAGGGCCCACTTCCCCACCCTGCCACAGCTGAAACGGCACCAAACTGATGGGGAAAGGAGGGACACGCCGGCGCCGTTGAAAGCTGGAGAGGTGTCCTGCGACGTCTGTCCAGGGGCACAGCGGGCTGTCCGCTCCTGCGTCCAGTGCTTGGCCTCTTACTGTGGTGCACATCTGGAACCGCATTACCAGGACGAAGAGCTCAGGTGCCACCTCCTCATCAAGGTGGTAAAAAACCTGGAGGGCTCCACTTGTGGACTCCACGGAAAGCAGCTAGAGAAGTTCTGCCGGAGCGATCAGACCTGCGTTTGTGTCCTGTGCGCCCAGACAGACCACAGAGGCCATCACATCCTTTCTATCCAAAAAGAAGCTGCAAAGAAGAGGGTAACATTTCACAAACACTTCAGCCTGAAGCATGAATGTTTTTTTTCTTTAGTAAGTCCTTTTAAAGGTCCGGTCTATAAGATTAACTCTCAAACCCTTTTACGACTGTAAATGTTTTCATCACAATATTAGTCAAGGAAACTTGCACGGTTACCGCGCTAATGTAGCGTCACTGCAGAGCAACATTCATCAGATGTGTTTAAAAGTTTTAAACTTGAGGTGCTCTTGTTTTTATCACAGATCCGACTGAAATGGAAGAAGATAAGGCTTCAACAGGCCATCCAAGAGAGACTGGATCAAATTGAAAACCTGCAGAACGAGGAGCAGAGAAGGCGGCTGCTAGACGAAGTGTGTGAACTGCAGAGGAGAAACGCTGTGGTGGAGCAGCTCATGCAGACCGAGGACAACCTCCACTTCCTGCAGGTCTGTCTCAGAGATTCATGCCAAAGTTTGATATTCTCTCTGCGTCTGCCAAGAGGAAAGCACTTACGGCAAATGTCTCTGTTGTCTCCACAGAGATTTGTGTGCACCGCTACATCTCAGTGACAATGACGGATGTTGATTTGTGACCCCTCAAGAAACTAGTTTTATGAATTGTGCTGGAAGGTTTTTTTAATTGAAATTAAGCTATGTGGTTTGTGCAATAAATGTAAAATACATATTTGTAAATATATTAAAGTTAAGACAATTTGTAACCTAGTATTATCAAGTCAGTGCTTTTTAGTCGTAGTGTCAGCAAGTGTCCGCCAGAGGTCGCTGTCTCACAACAGCCCAAATGTGGGTCCCCGTCCCCCACCCAGACAGGGTAAACGTAAACATAAACATAACCCAGACACACTTTCGTCTTCCAATAAATCCCACCACATCAATGACCAATGAAATGAAAGACAATTTCTGTTTCTAATTGTTAACCTTTTTTATTTGGAGAATGACTTTCTCATTTGTCAGTGTCAGCTGAAAACCTGCATCGGTTTACATCATATGATGACTTTTCCCCCCAGAGAAAAGTCCACTGCTGTGAGGACCAGTGACAAAATTCAGTCTTCAAGTTAATATTTGTTCATTCTGTTTATGAGCAACAGAGACGATTGCCAGTCAATAATAAAGGGCGTGCCGTGATCCTCCTCTTACATCAAACACTTCCAAAGTCAGTATTATTTTTTTCAAACTGGACCGGCGGGATTGGTGTGAACTTACGCAACCCATGTTCCAGTAAAAATGTTACTTTTTTTTTTTTTTTTTTTTCAAACAGGAAGTGCCTGAGGGTTTCTTTTTGTTTTGCTAAAATGAAACTAAACTGAGAGGCAACTCGGAGGTAGTCTCACACAGTCAGAGGGATCAGACACACAGAAACCAGCAAGAAGCTTCACCATGGCGGTGGCAAAGTGCACCTCAGGTAATCAACTAGATTGCTTTTTGTCAGATCACTTTCTTCAAAAGCTGCTAAGTAATGTCATTTGATCTGAATGTGACTTCCTTCTGAATTTTCACCGTATCTGAGTATCATGCAAATCAAAGGAGGAAAATCAAAGGAACGGATCAACAAGGCAACATTACAACTCTCTTACAACTGCAGCACGAGGCAGTGCCTGACATGATCGCAGCTTCTGATCTTTTCGAAGACCTAAATGGTAGACAACTTTGAGTATGAATGATGGGTTGAGATCAAATTGGTTATGTTATCAGGCGAGGAGCTGAGTGCCCTGCTGCCTCCTTAAACAGATGATCCAGCAGGTTTTTTTTTTTTTTCAAGTTTGGGCAGAGTTGTGTTTACAGAAAATAAGAACTTGACAATGCCTGAGCTTGAAGGTGTAGACAATCTATTCTCCATCTATGCTGAACAAGGGCAGCAGTCAGCTGAACACTCAGAGAGGGTCACCGTCAGCTCTTGTTGCCCATCGACTAACTGTGCTCCTCTCATTCAGCAGACATGGCCTCTGTCCCGGCCACACCCAGCGAGACTTCCTCCTTGGCGAAGCACCTGATGTGCTCCATTTGCATGGATCTGTTTCAGAATCCGGTCACCCTGGGCTGCGGACACACCTTCTGCAGGCAGTGTTTGCACTGCAACTTTCAATACAACGACAGGGTGTGTCCTCTCTGTAAGCAGCCGCAGCGCAACACCCCGGCGGTCAACATCATCATCAAAAATCTCATCCAGCAGGTGGCGCAGCCCGTGAAGCATGTCGCTAACGCCAATGTGGCCAAGCCCGGCGAAGTAGCCTGTGACATTTGCACGGGCCAAAAGCTGAGGGCAGAGAAGTCCTGCCTCGTGTGTCTCGTTTCTTACTGTTCGGTCCACATCAAGAACCACTCTTCAATTGCGCGACTAAAGGGCCACAAGTTGGTTGAGCCTGTGAACAACCTTGACAAGAGGGCCTGTCTGAAGCACGGACGCCCGCTGGAGCTGTACAGCAAGAAGGTGGAGCAGTGCATCTGCGTCCAGTGCCTGGAGGGAAACCAGGAGGAGATCGTGTCCACCGAGCAGGAGTCGAGCGAGAAGAAGGTGAGTCCTGAGGTGCACGAAGAATTTGACCTCTGTGTGCTCTGAAACTGAGATACTTTGGCTTTTTGTGACAGGCTCAGATCGACAACATCAAGGCGGAGCTACTACTGAAAGTACTGAAACGAAAAAGACAAATCGAGGAAATTAACGCATGTCAGAAGAGCTGCACGGTAACCTGCTGGGGGATCAAGGGCTCATTTATGTTTGAAGGCTGTCTTTGTTCCATGCTAGCTCTTCTCTCCACGTGTAGGACCATGTGGAGAAGGAGTGGTTGGACATCAGGGCTGTGTTCACAGCTGTGTTTGGCCTTGCGAAGGCTGCCTGGAGCGACGCCTCCCAACCTCTGAAGGAGAGAAGGCAGGATGTGGAGAGAGAGGCAAAAGGCCTGACGGACGGGCTGCATGCAGAGATCAGCAGCCTTGAGCACACCATCTCCATGCTGGACAACTTCTCCACACACGAGGATCACATCCACTTCCTGCAGGTGGAAGGAAGCTCTGCAGGTCTGGAGAACCTTTTCTACACATCAGAAAATCTGAGGCGATTGTCTTTTTTGCTGGTAGAGTTACCCATCAATTAAAACCATGGAGGAACTCAGAGACCCCTGTGAGGAGAAGCTTGACACCTCGTTGTCATTTGGCACCATGAGAAAAACCATGACATCCCTTTTGGAGGGAATCAAAGAGGAACTGGACAAGCTGGCAGCCACTGGTGAGATTTCAGCAGACTGTTCACAATTAAAAACCCCAACTGTGCCATTCTAATGTGGGGTTTTTGTTGCTGTTGATGCTTTTGACAGAACTTCAGCGAGTGTCCAAGTTTGCGAGTAAGCATGGCCTTTGTTTAGCTCCACGTTCATCCTGTTTTAGGTCAGAAAACCTTTTATTCAACTCTCTTTTGACTAACAGTTGACGTAAAGCTGGATCCAGCCACCGCACACCCACGCCTCATTCTCTCCAAAGAGGGGAAAGAGGTGATCGATGGAGGGGAAGAAAACGGGAAAACGGAGGATAATCCAGAGAGGTTCGACCGGTTCGGAAGCGTCCTGGGAGTCAACTGTTTGACCTCTGGGAGGTCCTACTGGGAGGTGGAGGTCAGCAACAAGAATGGGTGGGACCTCGGCGTGGCAAGAGGCGACGCTAGCCGCAAAGGTCAGCTGGTGCTGAACCCTGAGAACGGCTACTGGGCTACCGTTCACTACGAAGGTGAAAAATACGCCGCCTTGACCACACCCCCGCTCCCTCTCTCCCTAAAGCAAAAACCAGAGAAGGTGGGTGTGTTTGTGGATTACGAAGAAGGTCTCGTTTCTTTCTATGACGTGACGGCTCAGTCACACATCTACTCATTTACCGAGTGTTCCTTCGATGGAAGAATCTTCCCGTATTTCAGTCCACATGCCAAACAGGATGAGAAAAATGAAGGTCCGTTAATTATTTCCAGTGTGAAACACTGTGAGAGAGCCGCCTAATATCATCGGCCTTATTGCTGGCCCACTGCGATAGGGAAACTCTGATTAACAGGTTGGAACGAACCAAAATAATTCCACTGCAGTCCAATCAGTGGTTTGTTTTATTATTCTCGTGGACGTATCCACAATGTCTGGCTCACTGTTTAGCCTCCCCCCACCACACCAAAAGAATCTGCTGATGGCAGCCAGCCAGCAGCCATTGTATCTGCTGAGACCTACTGTTTGCAGCATGTAGATGCTCTTTTGTTGAATTGTTTTCTTTCGAGCTAGTTGGAAGCCAGGCGATGTGTCGTTATTGGGGCTTCTCTGCTTTGGCACTAACCGTCCGTCCAGCTCCCCCACCTGTGTGAAAAACCTGTGCTGAAATACTGACTGTTTGTTCTAAAACGACCACATTCGTCACAGACCTCACGTCAGTATTATCTGATTTTATTTTCCTAAAATAAAAAAACTCTGGGTCTTTATTCTTCTTTTCCCTGGCAGAATGCTGGTTGAAAATATTCACTTTGTGCTGCTTCAAACTTTAATATTCTGTTTTTATAGTACTTTCTCAAGAACTTGGGCCAGTTCAAGACATCTCAAATTCTTCCAAATGTTTTAGGTTTGAAACTAATTATTTTAACTTTACAGATGTCAAAGTCCTGCTTTTCTGAATAAGTTTAATAAAAATTCAATAAGTCAAAAAGTTACTGAGTTGGTAGTGTCTGATTTTCTAACCATTAATTATAAACAGACACAACTAAACACTAAATACCTTTATTTGCATAGATAAATGGTGCATAAATGAGCCCTTAATGTTCAGATAGATTCTGTTATATTTTTAAACTAAAATCAGACGCTGCAAAACAGTCTTCAATCTTTGTGTGTGAGTGGGTGTGAGTGTGTGTGTGTGTGTGTGTGTGTGTGAGTGTGTGTGTGGAGGGGATAGGGAAAATAATTGTTTTCACAGCTTATCCCCATGTCAGGCTCAAGCACAAGCATCCTGAGCCAAAGCGCACGAGACTGACGACAGGTACGACTTCTTCCCACGCACTCACCTGTCACCCAGAACACACACTTCTAACATCCTTTCTTGTCTTTTATCCACACCCCAGCCTGATAAACCCAAACGTGACTCAAAATCAAAGGAGCTTTGACGCCTTGATTTTTTTCATGATCGTTGATGAAAGGGCTTTGATTCAAAGCAGCAAACTGTACAACATCTATGCTACAGTGAATCGCAATTGCCCACTACATCACTAGTATTAACTCCAACCACAGTCAGCAAGAAAAGTGAAAATACAAGGTAAGACACTAGAAACAAAAGACAATTTCTGCTCTCTGCCTCTGCGTTCAGTCGTGGTATTTCCTACTACCTATAATTTTTACAATTTACAAATTGGAATTTACAAATTGAAATAGTGTTCTACTAGTTGCTAAAATGCATATTATTTACTGATTGTTTGTGCCTCTTCTATGCGCTTCTTTCAGGCTTTGGTATTATGGACTTCAGCCAGTCGGAGCAGGCCAGGATCCTGCAGGAGGACCTCACCTGTCCGGTGTGTTTGGAGGTGTACCGCAACCCCCACCTGCTCTCGTGCGGCCACAACTTCTGCAAGACCTGCCTGGACAACATGAAGCGCCGCGCAGAAGAAGGTCGCTTCCGCTGCCCGGAGTGCAGGAGGAGCCACCGCTGCAGTACCCCCGTCCAGAAAAACCTGAAGCTTGCCAGCATTTCTGACAACTACCGTCAGCAGCAGCGAGGCGGTGCGGCGTGTTCCACCGATTCGAAGCCTGTGGAAATACAGTCCTCTTTCCAAATGCAGAAAATCAGCGCTGTTCCCTGTGACTACTGCCCCTGCAGAGCGGGGGCAAGCACCAGTGCAACCGGCTGCGGGCTTGTCGCCACCTGCGCTTCGCAGGGGGATCATGCCAAAGAGGGCGCCCACGCCCCCGCCGGCGGTGCCTCCAGTGCTGCTGCTCTGACGTTTGCAGTGAAGACATGCCTGAAATGTGAGGTTTCCATGTGCCCGGAGCACGTGAAGCCACATCTGGAGCTGCCAGCGTTCCGAGGGCACCCTCTGACCGAACCCTTTAATGACTTCTGGAAGAGGAAGTGCCCAGATCATGAGGAGATGTACCAGTAGGAGGCCACTTGGATTAGATTCACTTCCTAATTGATAAATGAGTCTTTCTCTATAAATGTGCTGCATAGGGATCTGTCCCTGATGTTCTCTGATATTGTGCATACCAACAGATATTACTGCACGGACGACAACGTGTTCATGTGCAACACCTGCACTTTGGGGGAGGGACACTCAGGACACGCCATCATGACCATGAGAAACACCATGAAGGATCTAAAGGTACAGAAGCCTTTATTCACGATAGGGTTGAATCCCAGGTGACACCGGTGTCATTGTGTCTTCACCAGGGCAGCCTGGAAAAGCAGCTGTGGATGGTCGAGAGGAAGTACAGCATGGGGGAGAAAAAGCACCAGGAGCAGAAGGAGAAGGAGACGCAGAACAAGGTACGACAATGTGCTGGAGATTCCTGGTGAGCTAGTCACTAGTCTTTGCTTTTAAAGGTTTAAAAACACCACGAACACCCACAGGGCATCCCTAGCTGTGATACTGTGATATTTTCTGTCATGAGAGCTGGATTGGGAGCAGCTGGAGCTGCTTTGTCCTCCTCCTCACCTCTTTCTACTTACAGAAGTACATGGAGGACTGTGAAGGAATTCTCAACGGCCTGTGTGAGGAAATGAAGACAGCGGTCCTCTCCTTCACCAGCACGCTGAGGGAATGCACACGCACACACTGTGATACCAATGGGTTGGCCATTCAGAAGAACATCTCCAAGTTCAGCCAGGACCAGACGCATCTCCTGGAAGCCCGCTGCGGCATCGAGGCCCTCATGGAGGAAACCGACCCTTTCCGCTTCATCGAGGTGCGGACCAGCTGAGTCAGGTTGTCTCAACATTTCCTGCCATGTCTCTGATCCTGTTTGTTGTGTGGTTTCAGGCCTACAGGACAACAGGAAAACAGTTGAGTGCTGATGATCCACAACTTCTCCAGAAAACGTCATCTATTTGCTGCTCACCTCAGCGTTTGTGTGTAAATCTGTGTGTGGTCCAGGTGCCGCAGGCTGCTCCGGAGAAACATGTTCTACCCAGAATACGTCGACATGGAAATGGAGGCGCTGGGAGTGGTGATGGAAATGGAAATGAGAAAATTCCTGGATGAGGGTCTGCAGAGCTACATCACCAATGCCATCAGCGCCATGTGTAAGGACCCACTGTCCCAACCTCCCCTGCAGTCCTGTGAGCTGGCTCAGAAAGACCTGAATGTTCTGTACAGGTCATGCGTCAGACGCTGAGGAAGAGGAGGACGAGCAGGAGGAGAACGAGGAGGAGCTATCAGACGAGGAAGATGACAGTTTAAGCGACGTGCTCAACAGTGTTCTGGGGGATCTGAGCGAGGAGGATGACGAAGAGGAGGAGGAGGAGGAGGAGGAGGAGGAGGACTGGGGGGAAGACGTGCAAGAGGCCAACCTGAGCTATATTATGTTTGATTTTTCCAGTTCTGAGGAGGAGAACTTTGAAGATGTGTAAGGGGATCTGTTGTGTTCCAATTTCTGTAGATAAATGTTGATGTTTCACACCTGGAATGTTCCTGCTCCGAGCTCGAGCAAACCTCCAACCTATAATAACACACTGGACAGAACCTTGCAAGGAGCTGGGGGCTGAGAATCTGCCCCCGTGAACTCTGACCCCTGTTGTATCTTGTTAGATTTCACTCAGGTGCTTCATCCTATTCAGTACTTAAAACCCCAAGAGGATAACCTTTTTTGCTCACCCTAAATCAAGCAAAAGGGAAAAAAAAAGCAGCTAAAGGTTATGATAATTGCAGAAATGCTCATATTAGACGCAATTAATCAGGTCAGGTGTTTGACAGGACGTATTCCTAAAGAAGCCCCTGAAGCATCAGGAAAGATTTGACAATCCGCAAAGGGGGCAGAATGTGAGGTTTGTGGGTCTGAAAGAAGACGTGGCTAGCATGCACTTTAGGAGCACAACTTGCACTGGTCTGCTGCTCAGACTCTGACCTTCGACCCCACTGCTGTCCAAATCTCGTGCCCCAACAACCAAAGTGTCTCTTTGAAAGCTCACACTGCTGTTCTGCTTAGCTACTTATAAAATTGTTTCATTTGAAGACAAAAGCACCCAGATTAACTTATGCATTTCTTAAGATGATTGTGACAAAACGGGCGACCACACCACCTTTTAATTTTCTAGTATAGAAATGCCATTGGTATAAAAATGAGTATGAGATTTTAACTTTTTTTTCACTTTTAACCTTGTGCTATTTAGAGCTATGGTGTATTTTAATACTTTGGGTAATTAGGGAAAACAAGTAGTGTTTTTTAATCACTGATTTTAACACGACAGATGCTAAAATTCTGCATTTCTAAATAACCGTAAAAATATAGGTCCTGCAACAAGTCGCTGAACGCGTTGTTGGCGCCCTCTAGTGGGATTTTAACGAAAACACGCAAAGAACCAAATATTATTATATCTCTGTTAAAAAAAAAAATCGAGTTTTTACAATATCTAGGTAATCTGTTTAGATCATTAAATATTGATTTATGTAATATATTTAAGAATTGAACTGCTTTATTTTATTATTTGCGCGTGCCTCTATAAATCACACGTGTCTCATTCACTGCCTTGTGATTTTCAAAGCGTCGTGTCATTCATCTGGAGTAGCTTGATATTTTATCACAATATATGACATGTATAAATTTAAATGCAATTAGGCTGTAACGTCGAGGAAGAAGCGCCTGCTCGCAGCGCCCTCTACTGTTCGACTGTGTTCATCTCTTGACACGGAAGGTCCGACATTTCCGCGGTGTCATGAACGCACCACTGTTCTTCTTCTCAGGCTTCCAGCAGGTTGGTCCCAATAGCTTTCCGTTTGTCATTCTTTTGGAGAAAAATACGAAAACTCTGGATGACAACCTAAATAAATCTGTGACAGGGCGGTGTTCTCCCACAAACTGGGCTGTTTTGTCCGCATGAAGTGAACGGACAAGGCTGCGGTAGCGTTAACGTCCGTTAGCACCCCGTTGTGACAGGTGCACCGCAGCTTCATGATTAGAAATTTTAATCTCGTCGCCAGGAATTCAGACAAATTCCCCACATTTGGAAATATTTTTTCAGCTATCTAAGGTGCTGATTGTTACTGAAGATTACCAGGTGTGTAGCGCTGACTGGTTCTGTTTTACGTTGCTTTAGCTGATCACTGTCCCATAAACTACTCACCTAGCTGCTTGGTATTAATTGAGCTAACGCAAGAAGTTGCTAATGTTGTCACATTTATCTGTCCGGGACAACTAATAATGAAAAATCGAGCACGTTAACTCGAACCAGAGCTAATGTTTTGATCAGAGCAGCTTTGTGGGCCTTGGACATGTCCAAAGCTGACAGGGCGGCTGGAAATCGATGTTAACCTCCGTTTGTCTCAGGTAAAGTTGTTCGGCAGGATTTCACATATTTAAGTGTTTAATTTGAGATGAACAGCAGGGAAACCCGAGGCTCTGCGTCGAGCAGCTTTTGCTTTCAGTTTTATGGTGAAGTGAGCCATGTGGGCTCACACCATGGCGGAAGTGTAACGACAACCTGAACATCTTTATGAAACAGTTCCCTCAGTTTATTTTAAATAACTTCCAGGAGAAAAGGCAGGTCACTTAACCATTTTAAGCAGTGTAATTATTAATAGTAATAACAGTTGGGTTTTTTTGTTTGCTTGTTTCAGTGTTTTGCATTTGCAAATGTTGAACTTCTGTACTGGAAAACTGTATTTCCTCTGCCTTTCCTCTTTTCTGCTCTTCTCAAAGCTGTGTGTGTGAACCAAGGATGGACTTCAGCCAGTCGGAGCAGGCCAGGATCCTGCAGGAGGACCTCACCTGTCCGGTGTGTTTGGAGGTGTACCGCAACCCCCACCTGCTCTCGTGCGGCCACAACTTCTGCAAGACCTGCCTGGACAACGTGAAGCGCCAGGGAGAACGAGGTCGCTTCCGCTGCCCGGAGTGCCGGGAGAGGCACCGCTGTAATGCCCCCGTCCTAAAAAACCTGAAACTTGCCAGTATTTCTGACAATTACCGTCAGCGACACCGAGGCGGTGCGGTGTGTTCCGGAAATTCGAAACCCATGGAAATACAGTCCTCTTCCCCTGTGCAGCAAATCAGGGGCACCAGTGCTGTTCCCTGTGACTACTGCCCCTCTGTTGCTGAAACGGCATCAAACACCAGTGCCACCAGCAATGGGCAAGGCGATTGTGACAAAGAGGAGGCAACAACCGCCAGCGGTGCCTCCAGTGCTGCTGCTCTGACGTTTGCAGTGAAGACGTGCCTGAAATGTGAGGTTTCCATGTGCCCGGAGCACGTGAAGCCACATCTGGAGCTGCCAGCGTTCCGAGGGCACCCTCTGACCGAACCCTTTAATGACTTCTGGAAGAGGAAGTGCCCAGATCATGAGGAGATGTACCAGTAGGAGGCCACTTCTTAGATCTAATTCACTATTAAATGACAAATTGATCTACTTATGTCTTGTTCTTAGTAGGGATCTGTCCCTGATGTTCTCTGATATTGTGCATAATGACAGATATTACTGCTTGGATGACAAAGTATGTGTTTGCAACGCCTGCACCGTAGAGGGAGGACACACGGGACACACCATCAAGACCATGAGAAACACCATGAAGGATCTAAAGGTACAGAAGCCTTTATTCACGATGGGGTTGAATCCCAGGTGACACCGGTGTCATTGTGTCTTCACCAGGGCAGCCTGGAAAAGCAGCTGTACAGGGTCGAGAGGAAGTACAGCATGGCGGAGAAAAAGCACCAGGAGCAGAAGGAGAAGGAGACACAGAACAAGGTACGACAATGTGCTGGAGACAGGTGGAGCTGCTTTGTCCTCCTCCTCACCTCTTTCTACTTACAGAAGTACATGGAGGACTGTGAAGGGATTCTCAACGGCCTGTGTGAGGAAATGAAGACAGCGGTCCTCTCCTTCACCAGCACGCTGAGGGAATGCACACGCACACACTGTGATACCAATGGGTTGGCCATTCAGAAGAACATCTCCAAGATCAGCCAGGACCAGACGCGTCTCCTGGAAGCCCGCTGCGGCATCGAGGCCCTCATGCAGGAAACCGACCCTTTCCGCTTCATCGAGGTGCGGACCAGCTGAGTCAGGTTGTCTCAACATTTCCTGCCATGTCTCTGATCCTGTTTGTTGTGTGGTTTCAGGCCTACAGGACAACAGGAAAACAGTTGAGTGCTGATGATCCACAACTTCTCCAGAAAACGTCATCTATTTGCTGCTCACCTCAGCGTTTGTGTGTAAATCTGTGTGTGGTCCAGGTGCCGCAGGCTGCTCCGGAGAAACATGTTCTACCCAGAATACGTCGACATGGAAACGGAGGCGCTGGGAGTGGTGATGGAAATGGAAATGAGAAAATTCCTGGATGAGGGTCTGCAGAGCTCCATCACCAATGCCATCAGCGCCATGTGTAAGGACCCACTGTCCCAACCTCCCCTGCAGTCCTGTGAGCTGGCTCAGAAAGACCTGAATGTTCTGTACAGGTCATGCATCAGACGCTGAGGAAGAGGAGGACGAGCAGGAGGAGAACGAGGAGGAGGCAGCGGCAGATGAGGGCGAAGATGACGATGATGACGATGAACTCAACGTCAGCAGTCTGGAGGAACTGAGCGAGGGGGAGGAGGAAGATGAGGAGGAGGCAGAGGAGGAGGAGGAGGAAGAGGCAGAAGAGGGCATTTTGAGCGATGGTCCATATGACCTTTACAGTTTGGGAGAAGAAGAAGAGGAGGAGGAGGAGGAGGAGAATGAAGAAGATGAAGAAGATGAAGAGGAGATAGGCGCTGAGGCAAGAAGACTGTAAACAAATCGGATTGGTTGTGTGTTTAAAATTCTTCAGATGAATGTTGATGTTTCACACGAACTCGAGCAAACCTGCAAACTGTGACGACGCCTGACAGACTAGTTCTCTAGGGACCTTTGGGCCATGAATCTGCCCCCATGAACTCTGACCTCCGTTTATCCTGCTAGATTTCACCAAGGTGCTTTACCTCATTTAGCGGTTTGCTGCACTTGTAGTTATACACACTCACGATTCTGTGTATAATGGAGAAGGCAATGCCAAAAATGATATATTTTTGAGTCCAATATGAGCTAAACAAAGAAACAACTTATCTAAGCATTGATAAAAAGCTCTTTATCTTTTTTTTTTTTTTTTCCTGAATCATAACCCTTGCATTTGCTAACGTGTTCAGTATATTAAGAGTTTCAGGGTATTTTAAAAAGATTGAAGTTTAATAATACCAAAAGGACTTTTGCGTTGTTGAACTGTTTTGTCCAATCTTGAGTTCCAATATTTGAAGCCAATGATGATACGTGCACTTTGGTTGCTTTTAAAATGGATGCTTTAGCATGTGAAGAGAAATAAATTATATATGCAATGGCTTCATAGTACATTGTGATAGTATGAAAATGATATATTTAGTTTTTAAAAGTATAAAGAATGTTCTTAATTTTGCCTTGAAATGTTTCTTTTCCACAAAACTACAAAAACAATGCTATGCCAGAGATAAGAATGTTAAGTGCCAGATTTATGAGCATCGTTTTTGGAATATTTGGATAATTTAATAAAAGCCTGTTCAAATGTGGAGAGTTCTACAATATATTTTATTTTTCAAACATTTCAAAGAAATGTAAATTTAATCATGTCAATTGTTTGTTTATTTTATAATATGAAGAGTGTGTCACAGTTCTATTCATGAACATCATTCTTATGTGCATTGTCTTTGAAAATGAGACACTACTTCAGCGTTCCTTATTTGCTTATTTCCTACCAGTATTATCATAAATTACGAACTTTATTATTTAATTTTTATTATTTTCTTTCACTGATCTGTCGTACTCTAATTTACGACACATACATTAAATAAATAAACACAATAACGGATTACGATACCGGAACGTTTCTCGCATAATGTACGGACACTTACGCAAAACGGACCTACCTAGATACACTTCCGGAACAGGGGTGGGAGTCGTGTTTGTGTGTGCGTTTAAACTTGTTATGAAATTATAGACCCGTGTAATTAATTTTTCCGTCGCGACAGCATCCAAACAGTCGAGGAGATATTTAGAGATGATTCCTGCCTTTCGAAAGGTAAACCTTGTTTTTCTCCGCTGAATGTTTCGAATCCAAACAGAGGTCAGGCAGCAATTTTAGTCATTTTCATTCCGGTGTTGTGCCGTATTATACACTTCCCTGTATATTTTCCTCTGGACCCCGGCATCATGCTTTTTAGGGTATAAAGATGGGACTAGAATGTGCCACCAGAGTGAGTTTCAAGCACGTAATACTTTTCCAGTAAAAGGTAAAGGGGTAAATTTACGTCAAGCAGAACGGGGGTGCATTTTACAGCAGGAGTGCAAAATACGGCAAACACAGAGCTTCTTCCGGCAGATCTCCATGGTGATTCTGGTTTACCGCACGTCAAGACCGCTAGCACTCGGCATCTTTTTGTGAAAGAATATTTTTTTTTTAAGAAAACGTCTAGTTTTGCACATTAGAAAGCTGTCAAAGCAAACATTCGAGTGTAATAATATCACTGAACGCGTTGTGCTACACAAATTGACTTAAGTTTATTTTGTTTCAGGCGTTAAACCAAGCAGTTGTGTCATGCCGGTAAGATGTGCATTTGGAAAAAAAATTCTTTTAGATTGTGTTTTTGTAGTCTATTTAAAAAAAAAACTGCAGACGAACAGCTAACCTTTAAAATGATCGTGTTAAAGATTTTGTATTTATTTACAGTGACAGTTTGAATGATTATTTCTCTCTTTTTCCAGGGCTGCGCCATCCGTTCAGAATCCCTGCTGGTGTACAGGTGCTGTCCCTGGAAGAGGCTACAAGGGAATGCCCACCCATGGGATCGGGAAGTGGAGGCACCTTTTACCTAAAGCAGCAGTAAGAATCTTTAAAACTGTGTTGGAAATAATCAAACTAACATTAAAATTTTAAAAAAAGTACATATAAACAGAAATATTGACTAAAGTATCTTCTTATGCATCATTATGACCTGTAGGTAAGATGAATGACCCTGGGTATGATAAATGTCTTTTTAGCCAAAGAAAAAGAACGATAAACTCCAGGTAAAACAATTTTGGCTGCCACGGAAACGGCGTACGGGACGCTGAACGTGATGGTGTCAGGTTATGACATGACGCTGGTGGAGCACTACTCCCAGTACATCCACAACCTCTGCAACCGGCTTGGCATCAAGGTAGCCGAAAGGTGGGTCTTCTAATTTATTTTTCTATTTATTCTTTCAGTCAACATTTAAAGGCACATTGTGTAATCCCATATTTTCTTTTTTCCTGGTTAAAGTTCCATCAGATGGTATTCAGGGGCAGTCCCTGTCTTGTCCACTAGACGTCACTGTTGTTTTAAAATTACACGGTTTTCTTTAGGCTTAGTGGTTTTTGTACTAGTTAAACCCAACAAACAAAAAACTATTTTAGACATTTAGATAATAGAAAATTAAATGGACTGAACCATAATAAATAAATATTGAAAGATAAATGAATTTCAGAAGTTTGAAAAATCTTTTTACCCATAAAGACAAACCTGCTTTTCTAATTTCAATAGGAAGATTTGTTGAGCGTTTGTATAGAAAAGTAAACAAAAAGCGGCTAGAATGTTGCACTGTCACTACTTTTATCTCAGTATTGTACTCTTTTTTTTTTTTCTAAATTTACCAGCTATGCTTTACCGACCAAGAGCACAGAGGTTATGCTTATGCAGGAGCAAGGCACTAAAATGTACGTGGACGCTATCCTTAAGACTCACGAGAGGGTCGTCCAGGTGAGGCCCTCATCTGTTCGCTGAATGTGTCGTTTAGTTTTGCCACTCCTGATGGTTTTTTTTATGTTTCTCCAGCTAAGCAGTCTGGATGCGGCGCTGTGTCCTGTTTTTCTGGACGTTGTTTTAAAGAATCAGCCAGAGGGAGTGAAGCTAGCTGTTAAAGAGGTGAGTTCATAAACCATGGAGGTATTCTGTGGATTATACTTCACCAATTAAGCCTTTATTATATTTTTTGTTCTTCTTGTTTGGCTTTCCTTTTGGGTTTTTGTATTTTATGTATAAATGCACAGAAACAGATTTGCTTCCACATTTCCTTCAGGGTCGTGGTGTTACCATGTGGTTTTTGTAGTCCTACTGTGTGTCCAGTCGAGTTTGACTCCGTGGACCAATGTCAAAAGTACATCAGAAACACAAAAAAGTCTCCCTTCACACAGCAGAACTTGAAATTAAAAAAGTGACCAAAACATACGGTTGTGAAATATTCGAACACATAATAATTGAGAATATCCCACTTTATTTCCAAACCCCCCCCCATCCCCGTCCCCTCCCCGTTTCTGTTCTCAGCACACCGAAGCCGATTATCAAGCACGTTTCAAGGGTCGCCCTGAGCTGGAGGGGCTACTTGCTCAGATGAACCAGTAGGACTGGTGGACCACATGATACACACATAAGCGCGCAGTCCCCTTTCTATTTACTCACCCATTCACATTCACGCTCTCATCTGGCCGCGTTCTTTGTTAAGCCTTTTGTGTTCGTTGATCTCTCACATGTTCCACTTCACTTCAGTTTGTCAATAAAGTTTGAAAACCAGGTTTGAATCCATGCGATTGTCGGGAATCTGCTGCAGTTTCACCACATTTTTGCACCACTGGGCGGTCTGTCACCTCTTAGCAGGAAGAAAGCAACGCCAGGCAGCAAAGGTTAGGTTAGCAAATATATTTTAATATATAATATTTATTTTAGCACAATGACATAATGGCATAATTACGTTTCACTTAAGTAATTTCTTATGACATGACAAATGGCATAATTTCAGTTAAGTCTCTTTTAAATCATGACAAAAAAGCCACTTTTTTAGGAGTAATGCGCAACGTCTGCGAGTGGGTTTGTGTGAGTAGCTGTTAATCTGATCCATATGTAAAATCAGTCAACCTAAATGACCAGATTACAATCTGCCTCAAATTGGACTGATGAGTGTTTCAGAAACAGTGTCTGCCTTTACAAAACAAAACTTTGTGGTCCCAAGATGATTCAGGTCCTGTCTACGCTAGCCTACTGCTACTGCATCAAAAGCCAAAGCCACCACCTCAATTGGTGAAGCGCAGCATGAACGTTTAAAAGTCCACTACAGCCAGCAACACTACCGATTGAACTAATGATGTGAGAAACAGTTCCAACAGAATATGTAATTGATAGAACGTTAAGATGAACAAAAAAGGAAAAGTGGAGTCCTGATCACACCCTCAGCATTCTCGCCATTGTACAGCATTCATGTGCAAATAAACCTGCCACATTCAGAATGAAAGAAACCTCAGAGGTGCCTACACGCACCCCTGAGCGACGTCTCCGAAACACGAAACGACCTTTCACCCAGCCGACGCCACCACTTCTTCCTCTTTCAACGCCTTCAACTTACTAAACTACTCTCGACTACTTACGCTACCTGGGGATGATGCGCTTACATACCACTTTTACCTCATCCTTTTTCTATCTTGACACTTTAAAAATAAAAATAGTTGTGGAGCCTCAAGTAGAAGATGTAAACAGGAAATGACAGTACTATGAATACAATGTGGAAAAATATAGAATTTTAGATAAATGTTAGCAATTTCTAGCAATTATTTCATATTAGTTCATTTCTATTTTATAGTTATTCAGCTAATCACATTCTCCTAGTCTCGGTCAAGATAGCAGTGCTAACAGTTGTTGCCACCGTGTTAGCGAGTGCAAAAACAGCATGAAAGTTTAGCTTCAAACAGCACTAACATCACTTTTTGAATCAAACCACAACCAGTACAAGGTTGTAGGACAAGTTTCACTTTACAGTTTGGCTGATAACTAACTGAAACTGTATTATAGCAAATGTGTGAGAGAGAAAAGTCACCAATAAAAGTAAAAGAAAACTTTTTTATATTAAGGAAGTGCAAATGTATCTTTTATGCATTTAATGGCAAATGTGCGGAGGCAACATGCTAAGCTACGGCTGCTCCTCTTTCAGACTTAAATGAGCCATCACTGATTAAAAATTCAAGTCTTATTGACAATTTGTGACTTCTATTTTTCACAAAGTTGCACTGCCAATGTCAGTAAATATCGAATGAATTCCCCCCTCCGATGACCTTCACATTTAATACTAAGATCCTTATACTGGCACCCAACACCAAAGTGGCTGAATAATACATTTTTACAAGTTAGCATACTCGTTCACTAGAAAACTGCCATTGTCCAAGCAGGCGGCGCAACCTTAGCTTGAACTGCAGTTTCCTGCTGTCGTGGGGACATGAGAGGCAATTTTTGGGGATTTTGTGCCCACTTTTGTCATGATTTTTAGAAACTCTCTGCAGATAAATCATTTCACAAGCAGTGACCACGACACGTCCGATCAAATACGACACATTGAAAACATAATATTGGCAAATACGAAGAAATAAACACCACTCTTTTTAAAGTCGTCATCCAAAGCAGAAAAAAAAAAAATCACGAACAAAGAGAACAGCGTGAATTATAAAAGTCCTCATATGGCCTGTTTAACATCAGATAAGCAATAAATTTTCATCCCATTACGTCGTTACCAGTTAGTAAAACAGAGTCTGGATACAAATAAACAACAATATATAAGCATTAAATAAATTAATTTCATAACAAACACAGTGATGTATATTCAAAATACATATTTACAGCCCAAAACGAAATAATTAAAAAAGGCCTTCAGGGAAAATTAGACAGTTTAAATTTCTTTGTTTACCTTCACACGATCTCTGTATTTATATTCACCTTTAGTTATATCAATAGTCATCTTTGAGATGGTTTATTCCTTTGCAGCATTTACTAAATTGATATGTACTCAGTAGAAGGAAATCCAGATTCTGACATCATCGATGAGTGATATGTTAGTATGTGGAATCGGACTAGCTACACGGGAGAACGGGAAGCGGTCACGATGCGATTGCGACAACGATGAAAGAAATATACCGAACAAAGATTGTTTCCCAGATAAAGCAGGAGGTGATAAGTAAAAAAAAGGTCAAACATCGCAGCTTTCTGATGCTTACATTGACATGTCTAAACTGCTAACAGAAGTCACAACAGGAGTCACCACAGGAGCATCTTAAGCATCACAAAAACTGATTTTTTTATTATTATTTTGTTTTTGCCTGATGACAAACAACAACACGACCATGTGCAGGACTCCAAAATTCAAACAGCAAAAAAAAAGAAAAAAGAAGTGGTTACATAGATTTGAATTTTGATGCTAACAAAAGCTTAGAAAAAAATGGCCAAATTTCACTCGTTTGGTTTTTTTTTTCTTTTTTCGTTTTTTTTTTTTCTACAAAATTGGAAATCAATGCTAAATTGCAATTTGGTTTACTTCACTGGTGATGGTGAGTGGAAGTGAGACCAATACTTGTGTCCTCCGTGAAGCTGGGAAAGACCTTTCCCCACTGACCAAAGCTGTATGCTCTTAAATGTAACAAATCCTCCACTTGAGCTGTGGAAGGACAGTTAGGCTACCGCTTCACTTAGGGTCGGGCCAAGCGTGGGCTAGTCTGGATGCTAAAGGCAAAACCCAGTCGGGACTACTTTGACAGGATTTTATATTCCTTTTTTAAACCGGCCCTCAGATGATGGTAATGTCAGCTAAATTCATAAGAGTTGGTTATTTCCTGGAACAGTATTACAGAAATCATAATCTGGTCTAACTCAGTACAATGTCACCTGTGCAGATACAGGTTTCCTGTCAACCCACCTGAAAGAACTTTGAATTTTTTTTTTTTTCAGCTGCAAACTGGGCTGGGTGGGGTTCTGGTTTAAACGCTCGAGGGAGCATGCAAACCCTGAACGGGCATTTTCTAGAGTTGGAGTTTGCTCCACGGGTGTTCCGCTAACTCTCTTGCCACCGTATCTCAGACCCAGACCTTTTTGACCACCTCCTAAGTTGTGCCTGTGCATCTTTTGATAGCGGCAAATTTAAGCACTAGCAACTGAAAGCAGAGGCCTGTTCTAACTAGTCAAAACTGCAAGCCTGCAAATGGAATCTTCACATTACAGCTTTCTAACTGGGTGAAGTGATCTTTTTATCCAATTTTTCAGCTTTGCCTACTGCTAACTAGCCCTTGTGTCGAACAATCTGATCACTGATAACTTTTCCAGCCTTTTTGAGAGGAGACATTGCCGAGTTTTCTGACTGACAGAGATGCATAGGATATGAATCAGTCTTACACCAAAATATACATCAAGCAATAAAAAAGTGATCACGTCAACTGTGATCAAAATAAAAGTCTTGGTCATTGGCACAAGGGTTGCATTTTGGTGCTAACGAACAGGAACGTAGTGGTACCGATTTTTAGGATTTTCCTTTTTTGTAAGAAGGATGTGGGTGTGCACACAGCTGCCCACCTCTGCCTTGTCACAGTTTGAAAAATGTCGGGGTAAAACGCAAAGTTGGCTAAGGCTTCGATGCGGGGGGGAGAAGGAAGGAGACACAGTGTTTAAAAGAGCAGTTTGGGTTGAGATTCAACAGTCTTGTTAGCGAGAATGGTGCATTGCAGGAATGGCATAGCCAGGAGCTCTTCTCTGTCACGATCTGCTTTTCTTTACGTACTTTTTCTCTGATCTGCACTTTTTAGCATGTCTGGTCTTCTTCCCTATAGACACAAATGGCTTAATGTCCCCTAGATGCAGTGTGGGACAATATATTATTTCTTGTAATATATCATTTTTTTATTTACATGTCTAGCCAGCTCAGATGTATATTCTAACTGGCTCGTTTCATTTGAAACTTTTATTTTTAAATAAGTGATCTGATATGATTGTAAATAAAGGCAAGTGTTGGCTTTTTTTCTGCTAAAATGATCTAAAAATACTTGGTGTTCTACTCACGTAGCGTGACTCAATCACCTGCGTAAAGGGAATAAGCACAGATCAGTTCTTTTCTAACACTATTTGTTTGCGCTTTGACGAGATTGTTAGCTTAGCACAAAGAATCCAAGACTTCCTGCTGTCTTCCTTCGGGCAAATCTCCATCTCTGGAAGAAGCATAGTGTAAAATGGGCTTGTCACGCTGCGTTTTTGATCGGTGTGCTAAGCTACGCTAACTCGCTGGTGGTTCCATATGTGGGATTGAATCTCTAGCATCTTTCCCAAAGCATCGCGTCATCCCTTCAACGGACACACACACTTGTTTTAAACAAGGGGCTGAACGGTAAAACATTGACGCTAAAAATCTTTAACCTCCCGTAAACAGACAGTTAAATTTGATCCTTAAACAGTTTGTCTGACCTGTTGCGTGTTCAAGGTTTTTAAAGTGGCCAGGGTTGATCCTTTTTGCCCAGAATAGTGGAAAGGAAAGTGTAGGAGGTGCAATCTGTGGATGTGAGGGTGCTTCAGGGTGATAAATTAGCCTTACATGCTGCATACACACAAACACACAAACACAAACACACACACACACACTCACACACCTTCACAGACGGTTGCATAAACATCACAGATCGAACACTTGACAGGTTGCACTCACTCTGACTTGACCCACTCTGATCTTTGGCTCTTCCTCCCTCTCTCTCTCTCCCTCTCTCTCTCTCTCTCTCTCTCTCTCTCTCTCTCTCTCTCTCTCTCTCTCTCTCCTCACACTCCTACACTGTTTTTCCCATCTTCAGGTTTCTTCCCCTCGTGTCTGTTTTTCCCGTCTCCTCTCAGTTCTGGAGGAGGCTGCGTGGCTGCGGTCTGATTGGTTTGGCCTGGTGGGTGGGTTGGTTTTTTTTTAACTTGTTTGGTTTTTTCCTGCGGTGGCGGCGGGGTGGGTCGGTGGGAGAACGGTTGGTCAGTTGGTCGGAGCGAAGAAACCGAGATGCAAAGATCAGCGCCGGCGGTCGCCACCTCATGCTTTTTTCGGAGGAGGGGCCAGCTTGATAATCTCGTCCTCGGAGGGCTGACGGATGATGTCTTTGTAGGGGGAGGCGAGGGTGGAGAAAGAGAGAAAAGTTAGACTTTAGGCTTGTGGACAAGTGCAGGCAAACAGATGTTTGATCAAACGCGTGGAGGCTTCTCGAGGAGGCGATCTTAAGAGCCAAGTTTAGGCCCCGTTTGTCCCTGCAGAGAGGAGCCAGACGGATGCGCCACAACAAAAAACACTTCAGCTCTTCTTTAATTACAGTTCTGTTGTCTGTTTGTTTGGCCTCAAGCTCCATTTAGGCTAAATTTCCCCTGAGAATTGAACGGTGGTAGATGAAACCTGAGGCCTGCGGCGGAACATCCTGGTAGGAGCGTTAAGAGAATTTTGCGGTCTGTGGAGCGCCTGCGCCGGCCTCCAGCCGTACCTTTGTATTTCTTGGCTGACGGGATGCGGGTGAGCTTGGTGTCGATCTCGTCGTCCTCGGAGATCTTCAGCACAGTGGTGCGGTACTCCACCACCCGCGTCAGCAGGTCGGGTCGCCGCGAGATCTCAAAGATGTGCTCGATGTAGGACAGGTTATCTGCGCGAGAAGGGTCATTAGCAGCCACAACCCCCAGCTAACATGGCTCATTTGTACCTATTTATTTAACTTTTATTCCTCCAGGTAAAGTTTTTGAGATCAAAACCCTGATTTAACCTCTCTGACATTCCACAAGCAACGACTGTTCTGGTAAAGAAGTGAGCGCGGGTTGCTGGTTCCTCACCCTGGGCCAGCTTGTCATTCTTCTCCAGGTAGCTGAACCACTCCTTGGAGGATGTGATGTTGTTGCTCTGGTCCTCTGGGATGTCCTCTTTGCAGGCCGACTTGAGCTGCTCCAAGTCTTCGTTGGTGATGTTTTCAGAGAGGTCGCTGAGCAGAGAGGTGTACTCCGCCATGATCTGTGGAGACATGATCAAAAAAGGTGCTGTCAGATGTGTGAGAGAGGCCGCTGTCTCTGCTGAATTTGGCACTGAAGCCTTTGGAAAAGCTTTGGTTCAGGTTTGAGGAGGAATACTGTGGTTTGAGGCTTCACTGCTCAGGTAGGCGGTTTTTCTTCCAAAAGTAAAGTATCTGTGTGTGTGTGTGTGTGTGTGTTGGCATGTTAATGCTGCCAGCAAAAAAAGAAAAACCGGTGAAAGACAGACAGGAAAGCAGTTGTTCAGATTTGCTTTGTTTTGCAGAAGCTAGGCTAAAGCTCCGAGCTGATGTTGGTGGCCAAAATCCAGCACAGGTATTTTTTGTAAATAGCTGCCATTTGGCTGCGTGTACAGCAACGGAGACTTTTTTTGTTTGTGGTCCTTGTGGTTGGAGCATTTTTCCCCTTTGCTTCATGCCCTCTCCTACACACATGCGGTTTACGTCTGCTTCGCTTACGGTGTCCCGCGTGTTCCCGCCATCGATGCATCTGGTAAGAGCCTGCGTGCCTTGTGTGGCACATCAGGGTGGGGGCTGGGACGGACTGCCGTCTGCTTCAGATCCTCTCGGTTTCAGAAACACACAGGATGAGTGACCTATATAGCAGAGCTGCGCTAACCGGCAGCCTCCACTAGAGAGCGTGTACCGACTTTGCTGCTTTCAGGTGTAAATCTGACCAAAGAGGCCTGACTGCTCATGTGGAAAACACACAAATGCAGCTGCCTTTAAAACACTCTTAGCCTAAATCCATACAAGACATTAAAGCTACTTTTCTAATTTGAAACATGCTTCTTTTAGAGAATAAAAATCCCCCCCTTAGCGCTTAAATGCTGCACTGATCGTCAGCGGTGAGCAATTGGACGTGTCCCTGGTGGTTTATTTAGGCTCAGTTTTGTTGATCCGGACTCTCATGGCATTTGATCGGTCTGGTCCACCATGTGAACCTCAGAGCAGGAGCGCAGGGATGACGGAGAGCCTCTGCAGAGCATGTGTTGTTACAGCGCCAGCGTGTGTTTCGCCTTTCCGCCTTTAATGCCACATTAATCTCCTCTCGAATTTGCTCGATCGACACAAAACAGTGTGAGAATAGCTGTGTGTGTGGGTATGTGCGTGTGTGTGTGTGTGTTCTTGACCCAGGTCGCTCTCCCTGCTCGCTGTTTTACACCACAATGGAGTGGTGCTGCTTTTGTGTCCATCTTCCATAGGAGGGGACAGAAACAATAGCTGGAGTAGCTACATGGCATTTTCCTCCCCCTGGCTGCCACCTTCTTCTAAAGCACAAAATTTCTAATTTTGGGGAAATTGTGGAGGTGTTGACAGGCTGCAGGTGGTTTTTCTTTTTTCTATCTGCAAAAGTTGAAGATCTCTGCAGTTACGAAACTTTTCACATTCTGACTAATTATGATGCATGTTGCAATTCAGAATATTTGACCGTGGTTAGGGCTTCGCTTTTAGTCTGATTGTTTTTGGGACATCTTTCTTGATGTAAACTAGAGGGTAAAGAGGGTGTAGTTCCAGGAAGCTAACAAGTGGCTCGTCAAAGAGGAAGCATCAGCACAGAGTCATCAGAGTGAAACTCAAACAGATGACTGCGTTTGCCGACCACGACACATCGCCGCTGTTCTCAGAGCTTAATAAAGATCAGAATGAGTTCAAATTTTAACTCATTCTGAGTTTGCTTCATTTTAAAGGTTACCATCAGGTTTTTGGAAACCCCAGAAGAGAACCAAAACTGCCCCCCGCCCCACCCCAAATACACACACACACACACACACACACACACACACACACACACACACGCAGAGGCCTATAGCCTGACACGGCCACCACACACAGACCCACTGTGCTTCTATTCTCCTGAACAGACATTCTTCTGTTTGCTCATTCCTGTGTGTGTGTGTGTGTGTGTGTGTGTGTGTGTGTGTGTGTGTGTGTGTGTGTGTGAGAAAAAGACGCAGCAAGCTTCAATTGTATTTAACAGAAGGAAGTGTGAAAAAATGAAGGCACAAATAAACTAAAATCTGTTTTGAACTCTGCGGGGGTGTAATATGTTGAACACTTGCTGTTATATTTTTTATACATGAATAGATAATAAAGTTACATTTTTTTAATTGATGAAGACCATGACTTGCCATTTGACTGGTGACTTAACTTCCAAACAGCTCTGTTAGTCTTAGCCATCTTAGCTTAGCTTAGCAACTGCAGCTGAAAAATTAAGCGGAAAAATTAAAAAATCACTAATTATCAGTTTGATGGTCGTGAAAACACGACAGACCCGCCACCGCCACTTCATCCTGCTCTCCGTCTCTCACATATATCCACCTTCCCTTTGTGTCACTTTCCCATGAACTTATTTCTCTAGTTGGTTTTCTTTTGTCTCCGATCTGTCACGTCTCATCCCCCCGGGACCGTGATCACAAGGAGGGTGTTGTTGTGCATAAATGTGCCTCAGCATGCGAGTGTACGAAGGCATCCGCTCGGCGGTCGATCAATATGTTCCTTTGAGGGTGTGAATGCTGTCGGAGGACCGCGTGTGTGTATGTGTGTGTTGTAGATGTGCTGATTTCTCCAGCGTCTTTCAGACATCAGATCTATTATTTCATTTTCTGGCACGAGTCTCATTTTTCTCTTTTCATTTCAGCCACGCTGATCCTCAACCTGCTGCTTCTCTTCGCTCATAAGGTAGGAACACACACACACACACAATGACCAAAACTACATTCGCCCGCTACATCAACGAGGGTTGCCATGGAGATCAGGCCTGGCTTTGCCTTTAGACCCGAAAAACTGTTACCTAGCGACAGGGCAGAGACCATCGCTCTCCCACCTCTTTCAAAATAAAAGTGTTGCACTGGTTTTTGATGGGATTTATCAGAAAATCTACAATAATTAATAACCTTAATAATGTTTACAGTCAACTGTATCACATTTATGGACGCAGGAGGCCCGAGGGCGTTGTTAAGGGGTTGATCATTGCCAGGAAGAAGAACGTCATCAGCAAAAGTCTTCAAAACATACTGTATTTCGATATTTCAAAGCGTCTCACTCCTTTACTGTCTTAGTTTGTGTTTCACACGCACTCTAAAACAGACGCCCACTTGCCATCGTTCGCCCTCGCTGCACAGAAATCTGTTTTTTCTTCTCAAATATTGCACCGAGCTCTTCCATCCCTCTGGAGAGGTTACGTAATTACTCATTTGCGCTGTCGCGTCTGTGTCGGTGTAAAAATCCTGTCACAACGTAGCAACAGTTGGCAACGGTGAAGTTTATCACAGCCGGTCTGTGGAGAATGACACGTTATAGTTTGGACTGATAAACCTGAGATACTGGGTGGCTGTAAACGTATGAAAAGTACGTTACATCCAGTAAATACTCAACATCTTGCTTGCATGAGCGATAAAAGTCCGTCAGACTATCAAATTGATTAATTAATGGGTTCTTTATGATTTATTCATACCAGTTTTTAGCAACAGTCCACAAATGTGGAGTTCAGGATGGCTTCATGGGTAAGGTTCAGTTTTGCCAAGCGTGACTTTGAGGAAGATGGGAAAGGCCTAGCGGAGGTGGCATTTACTAGTTTACACAGTACTCTTTTTTTTTAACTGCTAAACATACACTTCTGACATCTGGTACATGCATTTGTGCCATTTGAAAAGGTCATGCTCTAAAGCTCAGAGGAGGCTCCTCATCAGAACCCCAGCAGCCGTCTCGGCCTGAGCTTCTGGGAATCGACAGAAAGTTGTTCTCACAAACATCTCTGAGAACACGTGTTTGTTCCCCAAAATACCACCTTTGTGCTCCCCGCCACCTCCTTCCCATTCACACCAGCAGGTCTGGGCAGCCAAAACACCAAAGCGGAGAGATTGAGCTTGTGTACGAGATTAGAAGACGGGAGGAGGAGGGGGAGAAGGAGGCTCGTCTCCTCTTCACGCAAACGACCTCGTGTCCAATGAGGCGGCGAATGCTGCCAATGCTTATCTGTTCAAAAGCCCGGGGCAAGGGAGGGAGTGATACGGAGGAGAGGAGAAAGCGCTAATCTGGGGAGACGCAGCGAAGCGCCGCAGAATATAGGCCAGTGGCCCATTTTTTCCCCCTCATTGAGGAGAAAAGAAGATTTGTTGTGTAAAAATAGTCATGCTGATTCAGACACCTTCATCAGTTTTTCACCTTCACACAGTTGGCGCGTCTCCTGCTTTCTGATTAGGATCAACACATACTCACTTTTTTTTAGCAGCCATTTTTTTAAGGTCTTTCCATGAAGATTATTTTAGCATTACTCGTGTCTTGTGTTTTTCCATGTCTGTTAGTATCTTTAAAAAAATGACCAAATTATCTTAGTAAAAAGGTGGATCTGCTAACTGTTGGAACATTCCTTCCTCCTCCCTCTAGAAAACACCTTTAACTTTTAGGATAGCTTATCGATGAGTGACACTGTGTGTAGGCGTGTATGCTAATATTCAGGTCTTTGTTGCACACACTCACACCCCAGTTGAGTGTGTTTATGCACACTTGATTTTATGCTCGCATAAGACATATAAAAAATGTGAGATGCAGAAGCTGGATTTATGCCTGGATTTAGGAAAAATGCAAAAATAAAACATTTCCAACAGATATTTAGCATATTGCTATACTAACACAGATTAAGTCAAAAAGTGAAAAAGTGAAGTCAAAAATATGATTGGACCGGTCATAGTTTTCAATTGTTTTGAATTGTAACTAAGGAAAGAGAGGGACTGGGAACTAAAAGCTGCCTCGGGAGTGTGTCCTGTGCCAGGGAGACCTGGCTGCGATTGATGGGCTGAGGCCTAAACTTCCTGCTGTCACCATGGACACATTTCCTGGCCGGGGGCTTAGGACAGCGGAAAAAACAGCAGCCAAGGGAGGGGAGGAGAGCGAGAGCAGCTGGCCCCAAGAATTCAAACCAGAGCTAAGCCCTTCAGCATTGTTTTACGCATCCCCTTTCCTCTCCTCTTCTCTCCTCTCCTTCCTTCCCCTCAGGGCTTCACCGAGAGGCGCAGTTTAGACTCTAGTTTTTGTTCTGTTTGGCTTAGTTGTCCCTCAGAAATGATACCAGTCTGACCCCCAGCTAGCTTAGGTGCACCTTGACCGGAAGTCAAGCATAAATTGTAAAAGAAAAGAAGCAACAGGAAGCATTTTTGTGCCAGCAAGCAGGTGCCATGTATATCCACCACTCTGCTAACCGCTAGCATGTTGGCCTAGGTAAATCCTGCACAAGCAGTGAGGGGCAGGAACAACATAGATGCCTTCAGCCAGCTGTAAATTAGCTTCTTTCTGTCTCCAGAAGGAGACCAGATGGCTGTGATTTATACTCGAGATGAAAGAGTACACAGATGTGAAGTGAAGGTAAATAGGTTAGAGCGTGTCCAGGAAGGCCAGGAGCCCGCACACACACACACACAAACGCACTCTGACAGCTGCATAGTCGTGCCTGCTTCCTCCAATCAGAGCCGTGCCCCGTTCATCCCGGGAGAATCCTCCTCGCTCGGTGACCCCGCGGCGAAAGCAGGTCACAGAAGCGGCGGCGGTGCGCAGTCACGCGATGGCATCCCGACCGCGGAGAAGCGCAACGTCCGTTTTATTTCCCTAATCCATTAAAATCCTGCTTCCATGTGGCTAAGCTACCTTTAACACCTGATATAGCAGCGCAGTCAACAAGCATTACGAGCAGTCTGTGCTTCCAAGCATTCTGCTGCTATTAGTAACCCTCCGAACTTTCAGTTTCAGTGTCGCAGGTGTTGACAGGGTCTTTTTTGCCTCTTGCGTGATGTGCTTTAAGGCTAAAATAAGTCCTAAAAATACGTTGGTAATAGCCTTTTTGAAAGCCAGCTGGCATTGATCTGTTCCCTGATTTATTTAGTCTGATTTCTTCACAGAAAATGGCCGAAGTATCAAGATAACCCAGTCATGACTGGCTGAAAAAGTGTTGGTGAAGGTGGCAGGGTGGACGAGGTGTTTGAGAAGCTGCTCGTGTGTGTGGCGTTCACAGCGAAGGGGCCAGAAATATGGGATCCCAACTTCGACTGAGATTCTCAGGTTCCAAGAAGCTGGAGGTTAAATACGACTCAGACCAGACTGACAGTTTAGTATAATATTGTGGGTTTTTCATGCTAATTGGAGGAAAATGTGTGTCTGAAATCTGGATTTTCTCGCGCTGTGTGACAGTTTGAAAAGTCGTGGAATCAACGCTTCATTAGCGTTTTATGGAAGATAAAAATATCTCCGTGCCTGCGGGAGGAGAGAGGATGAGGGTGGGGAGGGGCCGGCCGCGTCGATGCGGAGATGAAGCGAGGATACACGCCACCTCTGCATCTGCGCTCCGCCTCCCGCAACAGTGCAACTTCCAGGCGGACTGAGACAAAAGGTGCAAATTGAGGGCTGACGTCAGCCTCCTCCTGCTGTGAAGTAGGAAATCTTCCATTTACGACGCTGTGGCTGTTTTCACTACGGCTGCGTCATTAAAAACGCGCAGCAGGCTTCAGCGAGCATGCATGCAAACGCGCCGCGGTGAGCTACGACCAACAATTCCACCGTCGCAGCCTTATCTCTGGCTTCCACAGAGTGACATAACCTGTTATGACCTGTGCAGAATTCGACAACAACAGCGCTAACATGCTCCCAAGCAGGTTTTTATCCCATTTAGGAAACTCTGCGTTTGCTAATCAGCTCTGACTGCTTTTCATGCTCTGTCGCTAACGCTAAACAGCCAGAAGAGTGATTTTGCTCATGAGCAACCTTTACTTGACCATTAGCGTAGCCCCTCCCTGATGGAACCCCCTCATACAGACCTATACGTTATATAGTCATACCAGTCCAAACTGGTTGAGAGAGTTGAATGAGAAGTTTTGCTCTTCCATGTGAAAACAAGCGAGAAACCCGTTTGGACGCCCAGACAGGTGACCGGGACAGAAGTGTTTGAGCCCAGTTGGCCCCGGAGGAGAGCTGTCACATGTTTGATTTGATGCCCAGTAATCACACAAATCACAGCAAGGCAAAGACTCGCCACCCTACGAGATGTACCGCCACTGTTGGGAGTGAAGAAAATGTACAAGCAGGGAAGAAGACTGACTGCAGACTGAAGAAAGAACAAAGAAAAAAGAAAGCGATAAAGAGCAGTGAAGGACACAGAGAGGTCTGAGATAAGTTCCATCCAGATGTGGAGATGTCGCCCATCTTTGTTACGGCGTGTGTCAGACTGGGTTTGTGCTGTAAAGGCTTCTGCTACGCTAACACGGGTCCAGCCATTTCTTCCCTGTAACGATGGAGATGTGGAGTTCATCTGGAAGCACCTCAGGCATCGCTCAGATTTCCCGGTTCATTACCAAGTGCGAGTCCTTCAAACGCTCTCCTCCTGGTGACACCGAGGTGACGGCTCGCAGGCCTCGTTTTCAATTATCACATCCTCACACCCCTGTCCCCTCTCCTCCATTCTCCTCCAGCTCATCCATTCATCCCATCACACTTCTCGTTTTCCTGTTTGTGCTGCTCCCGCACCTTCTGCCCCTTCTGTGTTTTTAAGGCGTTTGGGCATTTTTGAAAAGTTTGTTTTTGAAAGATCTGCCTCTCCGACAGAGTCAACACTCATCCAGATCCAGTCAGGATGACCGAAGCCTTCATGTTTGGAGATTTATTCTGGAAAAGAAAGTAAGCGAGTGGGAGGGAATACCAGGACTAGGAGGACCAATCACAGCTGTGCTGAGTCTTCTCCTGCTTAAATGCTCTTCCATCCTTCCACTGCAGGTTCCACACAGCTGGAGGCTGCATGAATCCTGACCTCCAGACAGGCTTCCTTGCGATGCTGCGTTCCCTTAAAACGAACTAAAGCTCTGTTTGAACAGCAGAATAACGACGCGCAGGTGGCACATTGTCCTGCTGCATAGGTGCTTCTTTTCAAGGTCGAGCGTTTGACTGACACCTGCGCGACCTCCGAGTTTCGCCTTCCCAGGGTTGTTATCAGCACGTTAGCGTTGGTTGCATGCTTCCCTCCCCCATGGCTGACCCGTGTTGATGGTTGTGAAGCATATGTAGGAGTGTTCAGGCGCATCAATGCCTTAAACAGCAGCTGTCGTTTCTGCTGTTTTTGACAAGAATTTCCATTTTGTGCAGCATCTGTTTTGTCAAGCTTAAGGCTAAGCTAGCTATCGTATTGTAACATATATAGATTATAGGAAAAAGTGTGGGGAAAAGAGCCCAATTGGGTGCATTGTAGGGAGAGAGAAAAACAACAAAGGAAGACTCAATTGTGGAAAAACAAGTTGCAGTCCCAAACCAGCAGAGTTGCACAGCAGGCATTACTCCGGATGTCGGCATTCTCCACGCTGATAATAGGGCTGCGGCTCAACCGCTGTAATGCACAGCCGAGCAAGGCTGGCTCGGCTCCAGATGGAGAGGCAGCGAGGAAAAAGGAACAGGATGCCATAACCTCGCCTCGCACAGTGGACAAGAGCGGCAGCTGCAAACACAAACACACAGAAAGCCGGGCCAGAGCGCCCACGCCTGCATCGGCCCACATGGATGCTCGGGGAGAAAACAGGCGGTTTCGAAGCAAAACGCGGCGCACGAGGGCAAAGTGACCACTGGAACCATGCAGCTGGAGGCCAGGGCCGAAGAGGAGCCAGGGGAAAGACAAGCAGGGTGACTCCACCCATTTCCCATCCGTTTGGGTGAAGAATCCCACCTCTGCCAAACCAGTCGTATGGATTCCAGATTGTCTTGTCAGTAATTCTGACATTCTGCTGTCTCCTCCTGCAGTAATACTCTAATCGAGCAGGATGTTGCTCCACTGCAGCGTCAGCGTCATGGTTACCACTGAATAAGTGAGATGTAATTAGGGATTTTGAACAACAGTGGCCTCATGAATGATTAAAACATGAGTGAGTGAGTCCTCAAGTGAGTGTTGGAAACTTTAAAATGGGAACTTTCTATTGTTCCAGTCAGACAAAATTATGGTATAGCGAGAGAAGGGTGGGAGAAGGAGAAGGTTGAGGGGAAGGAAGAGGAAGCAGGGCCATGGTGTGGAGTGAGCCATCATCACGGCCATCATCTGAGCTGACGGGGTAGAGGGTACACACACACACACTTACAGGCGGAGATCAACAACAGCAACCCTTCGTCTTTCAGTCAGCGCAACCTGGAGTCAAACAGTCAGGGAACGCCGGGAGGGAACGTTCGTCTAGTAGACACGCACTTACCACAAAAGGATCTAAATGCTGCATTTGTGTTGAAACACACCCTTCAGTCTGTTTCTGACCAGAATGTTCAGATCTTTTAACCTCCTCTCCACTGCCGCTGACCTTTTGCTGCCATTAGTGCGCTGAGCGTTCCGGTAGCGCCAAGGGGAAATTGAAAGGAAATGAGGCCGAGTTGATCACCTGCACCTGGGGATGTTCGGACATCTAATTGGCATACTTTACCTGCTGCTCTCTTTCGCCTTTTCACATTACAGATCCATTACAGACTCCTCTAATAACGAAGCTCAGATGAATTTGGGGCCCGGAACAGTGCGCAATCCCCATATTTTATCCGCCACCTTATTGAGCTAATAACTCACAATTAAACAAGCCTTCCCACCGGCAAAGCTGGATTATATTGCACTTGGAACCTCTTGATGGCCAGAGCTGCAGCTCAGTCAGTTTAACGAGATATGCTCGCGGGTGTTTGGCTGTCTTATTTCATGCTACCGCTGCTAATTATCTCTATATACAAAGCTGTGCAAGGAGGAAGATAATATTAGCATTATCCTTTAGCAACTCAGACATTAGCTGCAAACGGATAGGCCGCTTCCCGATGATGATGTGGTTTACCTGTTGCCGAAACTGATACGGCGTGCGGATATTTTTACAGGGCGCCGTGCTAATTCATGCACCATTATCTCATTTATTACCTGAGAGTGATGCTACCCGCTGAGTAATGGGATGTAACGTGCAAGCGTGGGTCGAGTTAAAAGTTAACCGAGACAAATTGCACCTTGTTGTGTCAAACATTCGAGAGGATCGCATGTGTTTTAATGCAGGACATTAGCAGCCAACACGACGCGTTATATTGGCGGCGGTAATCTGCACAGGCTGCAACACCTCAAGCAATTGGTGGGTACACAGGTCCCCAGAGGGTTACATAAACACATTTTATCAGCTGAAGTTGAAGTGGAGAGAAAGTGTGTATGTGTATGTTTCATCTGCATGGCAAAGAGGTTAACCTGATTCCTGAGGCTTTTTTTTCTTCCACAGACGACATAAATATACAGAAACAGGGTAACGGCTTTAGGTTGGGCAGGAAAACCGTATGAATTCCCATAAACAGAGAGGACGGTCATGTGAAAATCAGGACATAAAAAGGCAGACATGCACGTGTTTCAGTTTTAGGTTGTGTGAACTCCAAAATCTAATTTCAGCGCTCTAAAACAAGCGAGGGGACGCGCTCTAATACCTGCATCTGTCCACCTCCAAGCGCCAGCTGTTGCTCCGCTCAAACCGGCTCTAAGCAAAAGCCAGTGAGGCATTTGATTTGGAGTCAAGTAGATTACCCACCCGGACGGATGGGGACAGGGCAGGGCCAGCGCAAACATTTAATCCATTCTTCCAAACGCCGCCCTTCGGCCAGCCGGCGCTTGCGAAACGCTGCCACAGCTGCATCGAGGGAGGGCGGACTCCCTCCATCCAAAAACAAACCATCGTCACTCAAGTTACGTGTTAAAACAGAGAATTTGGAATTCTTTACATTCACTGATAAACCTGCGTGACAAAAGCATAGCCGGATGACGTGGGCATCCTAGTGCAGTAATCGACCATCTATGCTGCCAAACGGTTGCTGGGAGGGATTAAATCTGGGCTGCTTTGTTGTTTACGCATGTGGCCGCAGTCTCGGTGAGAGAGACTTCATCTCTCTGGCCTCAGATCAGGGGTCCGGTCCATCCACAGCCATGAGCACCACCCATATAGACAACACTTCCTGTGTTAGCAAATGATTTAAGGTGTATACACAATATTTATCCTACAAAGAAACTTGTGAAAACTGCCACTATGAAAGGCAAATCAAGTATTAGGATGTTTTTGATGTTTCTGTTCTAAATTGTTTAGCCTCTCGAATTTATTTCACGTTATTAGGCTGTGTTGTCATAGAATAGCATTGTCCAAAACATCAAAATACTAAACACTATGTTAAAAAACTTTAGTTCAAAACTAGCTGCTGTCGGCACAAAAAAGCAAACTTCTTCTAAAGCAAAAACTCTCCAATATGTCATGCTACACAAGCTAAACTTGCTAAAAAAAAACCTGTGCAGGCTTTACTAAAATGTTTGTCAGTAGTGGTCGCTTTGTTTTTAGGGTTCTCTTTGCATAATTGTGGCATTTTGAAGGTGTGAAATTGACACTGGTTTCTTTCAGCCTGTTTCTCACAAAAGAACAAACAGCTTGTCGACCAGAGAAGTGACAGAAAACAAAAAAGGACACATTTTCCATTTGTTTTTGTTCTTCACCATTTTAACACCCATCATCTTCGCTAATAAAAAAAAACAAGAATTAATCCGCGCCTTCAAATGCTCAACTACACACACTCCCCTGGCAGTGCCACGTGTGTCTGTGTGCATGTGCGTGTGTGCGCTCCGATCCAGAGAGAGGAAGAGAACTGACGAGGGGAAGCTCATTTCTGTGCGCTGCCCACTTTCGTCTTTAATGGTCAATACGTATCAGAGGGGAGGGCCGCCTCACGTAAAGCTGAGTCACACACACTAGCACGACCACGTTAACCTTAAAGCTAACCTCTTTTTCGCCTCCAAACCACAGTTTAACCCGTGAATAACCCCCCCGGGAACATCAGGACCTCCCCCAACCCTCATAAACCTGCCAGGACGCACAGATTAGCAGCCCAGCCAGCCCAGCAACGCCGGCACTCTACGGCAAACTTATCGCAAGATGGAGTGAAATTAATCTTTTCTGTCATACTGGGAATGTGGAGGGGGTGGGATAAATGGAATGCAGCCTGACAGGAAGTGGTCGGACAGTTGTCGGGCTGTACATGTGTCACAAGTACAAGATGTATTTGCATGAATGTACTGCAAGAGGACCTTGAGTTAGCATTCATTACCGCCAGCCAGCTACAACTGATTTTACAGCCTGGCTCTTTTAGGCTGAGCTAACTGCTAATAACTATGTGCAGTTTCCATTATCTCATTTGCAGATGGTCCATTTGGGGTTCTGATTACCCAGATTGCATGTCGGATCAGTACAACATTGAAGGACCAGGGGAGCTACTTCCAGTTGTTTATTTACAGTGTATCCTGAACATCGTACACGTAGCCGCGACTGCTTAGATCAACAAGACCTTGTTTCTTTATTTAGCTCACCTTGTGGTTTTGAATAGTGTTAATTGCCACAGTTTTCAAGGGTAAAACAAATAATTCAGCCCTTGGAATAAACTGTTCTTCAATTTGGGCCACTTTCACCTTTGTTTCTAAGGCAGATGGATGTATATTTTGCCTGCAAACATGATATCAAACATGCAGTTTTGTGTTGTGACTTGCAGAATCAGACGTTTGTTAAACTGGACTGGCTGGAACTCTGTTCACCTCTGACCTCAGAAACCTCAAGCACTGCTAGTACAATGGTGAGTAGATCACACACACACACACACAAACACGTACAGAGACAGAGAAAAGTGGTGGTGGTGGTGTAGGAGGGGTAGGCGTGGGGGTGCTGGCCAAATTCATTCATAAAAGACCCACCCTTTTCCGATCCACACCACACAGTTGCAGCTGGTTGCCAGGGGCCACGACTACCTCTTTCCTCTCATTCAATAATATGTCCATTCACACACTTCAATGTATTTTAGAGCAAAGGTAAAGAGTGATAAGATAGATTATGCTTGTCCAAAAACTGAATAAAACGCACCCTCGCTGCTCATTGATTCAAGAGTAGTTTGAAAACGATCTGGGAAGAGTCTGTGTATGACATTTAGTAAAGCAACGCTAATTAGCATCAGCACTGATAGGTTAAAGTCTCTGATGAGAAAGGGGAAATTACAAAATTGCCACATAACTGAGTCACGGCAGCTTCACAAATCTTTTATTTGTGAAGCTAATAAAATACCAAATACTTAAACTTAATTGAAAAAAAAAAAACAGTTTTATTTTCAACTCTTTCCTGTTTCCCATATTAAGCCATAGACTGATCGGAAACTTCCTTTTCTATGCTGACACTGAAGTAGCCTCTCGCCCAGTGGTGTAACGGTATGAATGGAGGAGGCTGACTGGTTCTCATTCACCCACTGTTTTAAAAATGGTATATTATCACACACAGGAGCAAAACACAACAAGAGCCTTAAATAACAAAACTATAGAGGCAAAATGAGCTGGAGCGGAACGTACTCACCGCGAAAAGCAGCAACAATGAGTCAGCGACAGACACAGGAGTTGAGTTAATCTCCTCTGGATGCCACCAAAAAGCAGCGAGTGCGACTTTAAACCACACTAAGACCAGACGGGAGGACGTGCTGCCGAATTGCACTGACAAAGAAATAAAAGCAACACTCCGTCGGGCTGGGCTGGTCGGTGGCTCCGGCAGGGGGTCTCGGTCTGGGTGATGATGCCGCGAAGGGGACGCGCTCAGCTGTCAGAGTACGGGATGGTCGTGACTCTGCTCGCTGTCCGTCTGTCTGCTGCTCGATCACCGGCTGCTGGAGCCTGGATACGCCTTTTCCCCCTCTCTCCCTCTCCCTCTTCCTCTCTCTCTCTCTCTCTCTCTCTCTCTCTCTCTCTCTCTCTATCCCCCTCCCTCCCTCCCTCTTTTTCTCTCTCCCTCGCTCCGTCACGGTAACACGTTGTCTGATTCGTCCAGAGATTGTCTATAGAAGACGGCGGCTCACTCTATAAAATTAACCAGACTTATTAAATGGATTTTGTAAAAATCTAATTGGAAAGACAAAATAACAGAATGCAGTGAGTGAAAATAACTAAGTAAAATACACCAGTCATCTAGAAAAACACAAAATTATCACAGTTTCTTCTAGAATATTTTTTCCAAAGTAATTGTTGTATGAAAGAAACAATGAATAAAAAAGAAGGAAAAGTTTTATCCTTGTATTTAGAAATATCAACCAAGTAAGAGCTCTGATTTTTCTTCCTGCAATCTGATTCTGCATTTTCTCTCTCTTTCATCCACTCTCTCTCTCTCTCTCTCTCTCTCACACACACACACACACACACACACACACACACACACATTTTTCAAAACTGATGTCACTGCTGCCATCCGGTCTGCAAACTCCTCCTCCTGTGTGTTTCTCTCCATCGAATCAACAGCCAACTCCACCCCCCACCCCAACTCTATTCTTTTACAGCGACTGTGGGCCAACTGCCTCGGCCGTGGGAAGGGAAGGTTTAGGTTGGGGTGTGAAGATGTGCCGGCTGGGGCCGTCCCGCTGAAAAACCATCCTTACCTCCCTCGCCTGTTAAGTTTTGGTTTTGTTTATTTTTTGCATTGAAGTCTAGTCCAGCTCAGAAGAAAATAGCCCTGCCTGCAGAAATGCACGATCACTAACTCGCTTCAGTTTCAGGGGGCTCAGCTTTATGGTGACCCCTGTTTGTTTGTGAATGGCAGCCTTTCACAACGCCCGAGCAACAGGCTCGAAACATTCCGTTCTTTTTGGTAACATCTTGTGACATCAATGTTGGCAAAAAAAAAAGCATCACGATTTTGTAGCCTCACGACAACCCATGATGAGCCTGATCCTGGAACATCTGAACATGAATGAGACTTTTGTTGGGATGTCCGTGACCTTGGGGCAGGAATAAAGTCCTCTTTCTTAACAAACATAGATGAGGAGCAAACCAAGCCATTATGAAGCACACGCACGCTCTGTCTGCAAAGAACCTCGGTTGACTTTTCTCAATGACACTCATTTATTAAAATTCTGTGTTTAGTCAATAACAAAAGATCAAATTAAGACCTTAAGTAAGTTGCCTGTGGTTGCTGGGGACACGATGGCAGGTTGGGTCGTGTCTCTCTTCTCCTGGTCTTGTGAAAATGCGTTTATGGCTGAGGGTGTTTGCAGTTAGCTTCCTGTCCTAACTTAACCAAGGAGGCTGCATTTCTGTCAATTCTGTACAAACGGAAGAGATGCCAGCAAGCTGAAAAACTAAATATTTTTGTAGCTTGTGCTTCATTTGTCCGATAATCATATACACCCCAGGAGATGCTGGATTTGTCAGCTGGTGATCTCTGGATACTGGTAATTCAGCATGGAAGCTGGAAATAGCTTCAGTTAGCTTTCAGCCTGTGTTGGCTGATGGTTTTGTTCTATTTTAGAGGTGTGGAAGCTGTACTTGGAATGGAGGACGGTGTTTGAAGATGCAGATGTCTGTCTGTGTGTGATGTGCATGTGTGGGTGTGTGTGTTTCATCTAGAATTGTCTGCTTCACAACCTGTAACTTTGTGAGAATGTTCAATGGCATAATGTATTTGTCTGCCCTTTAAAATAACTGAGACAACTTACCCTGAACCCATTCTAACCTCAACCTTGTCTGTGTGTGTGTGTGTGTGTGTGTGTGTGTGTGTGTGTGTGTGTTCCCCCAGAGATAGTCGCATCTTTCATTTTTAAAAAAAGGAGAAGTTCTTGTTTCCCATCACAAGACCAGATTGTTTGGGGGGAATAAAGAACACCTTTAAGGAAGTTGGCTCTTAACTAAGTTTTGGTGTACAGAAACATCAGGAAGGCAAGAAAACAGTGAAGCAGCAGGATGGAGAGAGGAAAGAAAGGGATCATCAGAGAAAGGCTGTTTTGTTGTTTAGTTTAGATGGCGTTAAACGAGTGAGTCAGCGAATGAAAACAACAAAATGTAGAGTCACTGCGGCCGTCTTAGTAGAAAATCTTCTATTGTGCGTTTCTCCTACTCTGCTCTTTGACTCATGTTGATCAGCATAAATGCCAAACAGAAGAAGAAGCTCATTTTCAACTCCTCAAAACAGCAGCGTGCCTGACCTGTGGTCAGCTGACATCTAATAAACATGTATATTGTATTCAGACTTTTAAGAGTGGGAGCCCAGAAAGGTTAACAACATCTGATTATGACACTAAATGTTGCTACCCTGGGCTGAGGCTGGGTCAAACAGTGCTGTCAAAAAACCCCCAAATGGTTGCCGACTATCTGACAGATCTGTAATTGTCGTTTTGTTTTAGCATAACGGATGTGCTAGAACCCACTTCCTGGAGGTGCTGTTGTGGTTATTTGCATGCACAGTAAACAAAATTTGTGCAGTTTCAGGTCCTCGTGTCTTATAACACCTTTTTCAGATGTTTGCACCAGCCCCAAATCTCCCTACCTTCACCTTTACTACACAATAGACACACATCGATTCTGCAGCAAATATATCAAAGGCAGAGCTAAGTGCAGGCTGGCAGACAACCCCCACCACCACCACCCCACTCACACTGGTCATCACAGAGAAGAAATGACAAACCGCACAAAAGCAGCCGGCTGTTAACAGAGGTGACCCTGCCCTCCTCATTGAACCGCCAACACAGTTTCATTCTTCCCCTGCGCTCGCTTCTGTGATTAAATGTCCAGCTAACAGCGCTGCTCTGACCGCTATGAGTGATCTCACAGATGACTGTCATTATCCCGCTCTTTAATTTATTGTAAACTTTGGCCCATTGACTTGTAGAGAACTATACCCCTCAGCTGTGTGCTTGTTGTGTGTCGCTAAGCGGTTTTTCTCTCCATACATTTTGTTTCTTAGACCTTTTCTCCCTCATCCTCTGTCTGAAGTGAATCACAAGGAGAGACAATGGGTGAATTATCTTCCACGATGGCTGGGTGAGGCCAGCTCGAGGTCAGACACTCAGGTAATGACACGCAACCTCCATTATGAGCTGTTTTCATCACTAAATTACAGCACCCCCACAGGCCCTGTTAGCCAGAACACAATTAGACCTAATGTTTGTAACAAGGCCACAACAGGGTTGTCACATTAGGTGTAGACTGTTGTCATTAATCACAGCACAAAAAAGGGTCACTTCATAACATCCTATGTATGCATTTTTTCTAACGGCCGCCAGGGGCGCTCGAGCAGAAAAGGTAAGAGTGAGACCGGTGGAATATATGTGTCGAGGAAGATGCAAGTTTAACGTAACCTCGCGCTTTGTCCGTGAATAAAATTAGCATGAACAGACCCTCATCATGGAAAATGCAAGAAGAAATGCATATGACGCAGCTTTCAAGTTAAAAGCAGTCGAGCTGGCTTTCAGTGACTTTTACCGTTTTTTTTAACCAGCCCTGTTAGTGCTGTGCTACTGTATTCCTGCTGTGTTACTGCCGCGTCACAGGCACTGTTTGGAAAGAAAAGCTAAGGTATATTCTTAAAACTTTGAAAACTCTCTCTGTGTACCGTCTTTCTTTGTAAATATGTTTACATGTTTTAATGTGGGCACATGCGGCTTATATACAGGTGCGGCTTGTGTATGTACAAAATCGGTTTTCCTCCAAAAATGTAGTGGGTGCGGCTTATAATCAGGTGCGCTCTATAGTCCGGTTTTTACGGTAAGTTTTGGTGTACAGAAACATCAGGAAGGCAAGAAAACAGTGAAGCAGCAGGATGGAGAGAGGAAAGAAAGGGATCATCAGAGAAAGGCTGTTTTGTTGTTTAGTTTAGATGGCGTTAAACGAGTGAGTCAGCGAATGAAAACAACAAAAAACAACAAAATGTAGAGTCACTGCGGCCGTTTTAGTAGAAAATCTTCTATTGTGCATTTCTCCTACTCTGCTCTTTGACTCATGTTGATCAGCATAAATGCCAAACAGAAGAAGAAGCTCATTTTCAACCTCAAATCGCTGTTGTTTTCCTCAAAACAGCAGCGTGCCTGACCTGTGGTCAGCTGACATCTAATAAACATGTATATTGTATTCAGACTTTTAAGAGTGGGAGCCCAGAAAGGTTAACAACATCTGATTATGACACTAAATGTTGCTACCCTGGGCTGAGGCTGGGTCAAACAGTGCTGTCAAAAAACCCCCAAATGGTTGCCGACTATCTGGCAGATCTGTAATTGTCGTTTTGTTTTAGCATAACGGATGTGCTAGAACCCACTTCCTGGAGGTGCTGTTGTGGTTATTTGCATGCACAGTAAACAAAATTTGTGCAGTTTCAGGTCCTCGTGTCTTATAACACCTTTTTCAGATGTTTGCACCAGCCCCAAATCTCCCTACCTTCACCTTTACTACACAATAGACACACATCGATTCTGCAGCAAATATATCAAAGGCAGAGGTAAGTGCAGGATGGCAGACAACCCCCACCACCACCACCCCACTCACACTGGTCATCACAGAGAAGAAATGACAAACCGCACAAAAGCAGCCGGCTGTTAACAGAGGTGACCCTGCCCTCCTCATTGAACCGCCAACACAGTTTCATTCTTCCCCTGCGCTCGCTTCTGTGATTAAATGTCCAGCTAACAGCGCTGCTCTGACCGCTATGAGTGATCTCACAGATGACTGTCATTATCCCGCTCTTTAATTTATTGTAAACTTTGGCCCATTGACTTGTAGAGAACTATACCCCTCAGCTGTGTGCTTGTTGTGTGTCGCTAAGCGGTTTTTCTCTCCATACATTTTGTTTCTTAGACCTTTTCTCCCTCATCCTCTGTCTGAAGTGAATCACAAGGAGAGACAATGGGTGAATTATCTTCCACGATGGCTGGGTGAGGCCATCTCGAGGTCAGACACTCAGGTAATGACACGCAACCTCCATTATGAGCTGTTTTCATCACTAAATTACAGCACCCCCACAGGCCCTGTTAGCCAGAACACAATTAGACCTAATGTTTGTAACAAGGCCACAACAGGGTTGTCACATTAGGTGTAGACTGTTGTCATTAATCACAGCACAAAAAAGGGTCACTTCATAACATCCTGGTGTGTCCATATCTCACTATTCTTTTGTTTTCATCATGTACATGTGACTTTTTAGTGGAAACCGCACGTGCTGTGGGAACTTAAGCGCCTTATTTGCCGCGGACACGACCTTTAGGACCGCGTTTTGGCACGAATTCTGGATACTGGCTGCGATCTGTGGCAGGTTCCACTTGATGTTGTCACAGCCAGCAGTCGTTAGCAGCTATTCTGTCAGAACAGCTCGGCCCTGTCAAGCTGCTCAGACTCTTCCCAGCATGCACTTGGGTGCTGGTGTGTTAGTTAGTTAGTTAGTTACTGCTAACTGTGTGTTAGCTTAACTTGGGTTTGGTTAGGTTGTTTCCTCTATTGTACGTGTCTCAAAGTGCAGGTTTACAGTTCAGCCACGCTACTACAACACACACACACTCGCACAGATTTGCTGGTACCCATCCCACTCACTCCAAATGTTCGGTCTGAAGCTCCATCAGTCAGTCTGTCAGGTTTTCTGTTACTTAGCAACATTTCATCCTCCAGTCATCTGCCACCTGTCAAGTAGGATCCTCGTATTGACGTTTCTTGACAGCCCAAATGTAAAAGACTCCACAGACAGATTCCCTATCGGCGGGGGAGGGGGTTCTAATTAAGCACGTGTTTGTGTTAATTGCGTTTGCATTACACTCCATTTTTTAAATCCAGCTGTCCGTGTGGCGTCTGCTGCAGTGCTACTGGGAGTGAAAGCTTCTGTAGAAAACAGAGTGTGCAGCATCACAATGAATTCCCAATAGCAGCAAAAGCAGTAAAAACAATGAATTTTGCGTCTTTGTCGCTTGCAATCTTGCCTGCCCTTTTTCTTCGCAGCTCAGGATGATTTTCAGGATAGTGTCACCTGATATAACAGAACTTGTGAACTGTGAAAAGCCAGAACTCTACTTGCTTTTGTAACCAGCGTCTCTCCTGTCTCTGGTTGCTTGGACACCAGTGTTTCTGTGCCAAAATTTTTCTGCATGTGTGTGTGCGTGTGTGTGTGTGTGTGTGTTGCCTCTTTTGTATTTTAAACTTCTTTGATTTTATTCACATTTCAGCCACGCTACCCTGTTTCGGAGCTGTTGCACCGAAGCATTTTGAAACAATGACGTCAACATACGAACAGTAGGTGTAGGGCCATTGGGGGGAGGGTGGGGTGGGGTGAAGGATTACTCATAATAGAAGTTGTAGTCAAAAATGTTTTTGGACATCTTGAATGCTCAGTTGAGCACATGAGCTAGCTTTAACAGCTTGACGCTCATGGTCCTCGTCCTTCCAAAGACTTTTAGGTTGACTCATCCCTTAAAGTCTGTTAAGTCTAGGATTACCACACCTTTATGTGACTTTAGTGGGGTTTTATGATCGTTTCATGAGATCCATCCATCCATCCATTATCCTACCCGCTTAATACCCTGTGGTGTCGCGGGGGTCTGAAGCTGTATTTGAAGAAACACAAATATGTAAAAACACAGTGATGAGCAACACAGTTGCACAGCACGTGCTGACCAAATGCAACTAAATGTCGCCCTTTAGCCTGTTTTCTCACACTTGCAGCCAGCAAACCTTAGATTTACTGTTCCAGCATCACCAGGACAACAGGCGGCTGTGTGAAAATGTGCTGCTAATTTGCTGCACGTGATTATTAAGCTGTGAGAGGGGATGACATTTTCCATCTGTACATGTTTACTTTGCATTAATATTTATAAAAAATACTATTAATGAATTGAGTGTGCATTAGTTTAGCCTTGGTGTACTAATTTGATATAATTGTTTTTTGTAATTGCAGCTCATTGACCCTTTGGCTTCTGTAATTACCCTCTTATCTTTCCCAGTTTTTACGCATTTTCAGGCACTCATATTTGCTCATTCTTTAAGATTTCTCCATCCTCATCCTTTTCTTCCTCCGTCTGTAATCTGCCTTCTTGCAAAGGAACACAGGAGCTCATTAGCACCCCTGCTCAGACATGTAACATCGTCACCCTCACAGAGGAGGTGATGTTCACGGTCACGACTCCATCCTCCTCGGCCACCATCACAAGGAGCCGAGAACAAATTTCTCTCAAATGAAAAGCCTTCTGCTTGTCGCTGGGGGTACTAGTCTGTGGTCGGCAAGCCTTTGAGCCGTTACTGTAGCAACAGTACACACACACGCAGCGGTGAGATTTGTACAGGCAGCTGCCACAGGAGGGTGCCGTTTGCCCCAAAGGCGCAACAGGTCAACCTGCCACCACAACACTCGACCCCTCATGCGCGCACGCCTCCGGACAGCGAGCAAGGCGGCGCACTGCGGTCACGCAGCTGAGGGTTTCGTAAAGCAAAAGGAGAAAGTCTGTCAGCGATGAACGCAATGATCGCGGCAAGAGGATGTTTGGGGTTTGTCAGTGTCACTGTCGGGTTCCTTCCGCTGCCTGACAGGAAAACCACTACAGATTTTTTTTTTGTTTGTTTTTTTAAAAAAAAGCATCTTCATTTTCTCACAGTGGTACTTCACATCCTTTAGAACAGTCCGACCGGCCCTGCTAGGAAATTCGATCGTGTTGTTCATTGTTAATTGTAAGCTAATAGCACATTGCATCATTTCCTCTAAATTATCCTGTACATACATGTCTGACAGCTGTGCAGAAACACAGCACACGTAATAGTGGTGTGTCAGCTGTTTTGCATGACGGCTCCCAGAGTGGGCACTGGGAATCTCTTATTTCTCGTTTATTGACACTGGCACCTTCCACCGACAGGAACTTTCTTTTTTGGAATAAATTGTGATTTCCTGATGCCTCTGAAATGCATCAAAGCAGTGTTAGCAATTAGCGTATGCCTTCTAGTGGTGTTTCTTATTGGAAAGTGAAAAGGAAATGAAGAAATAAATTGTTGTGCAGGAGCAGCTAGTGGAGTTGGTGTTGCGATATCAGGTTCCATCCTACTTACCCACCAAGTCCCCTACCAACCTTATGGGCATGGTTGGGAATGAAGTCGGATTTCTCTCCATTTCTGCCCTTCCAGCAGTGCCCACCTTTACCATTGAGCCTCTGCATGGCCTCTATCTTTCAGAGTTCTTATTTTTAGCTAGCGCCAGACACCTTAAAACTGAATATGGGAATGGCATCTTGGAGCTCTTCTTTCCTCAGGCTCTCTGCATACATCCGTCCATACCTTAAGTCCTCCAGAGCTGGGATCTGGAGCTCTCCAGACACCCAACACAGCCACCGTTCCTTTTCATAGCCTCGGCTTTAAACAGGTGGCCGTGCAACCGAAGCACCCCCACCCTATGGCGAACTGGGTTGTGCTCTTGGGCAAGTGGGATCAGTGTCTCCCTTACCCCCCTTTCTCTGACCAGTGACATCAGTGAAACCACGTGTGGGTCTATTTTAAAGAGAGGTTGTTGCAGTCAAACTGGCTCTTCTCTAGCCGGTGGGGAAAGGAAGCAGGCTGTGTTCCTAACTTCTTGACACCAACTTGTGTTAGGGACAACGTTAACACACCAACAGTGCGCGTTTCCTCCCCACATCAACGGTTCAGGCTCTGAGGACACCCGTTCTCGCCACTGCCAGGTACGATGAAGTGGGGCTGGGTGTTTTTAGGAGTCTTCATCTCCTTGGGGACACTCTCCTGGGGGGAGAAGGGCTTGGAGATCCCAGAGTACGATGGCAAAGACCGCGTCCACGACCTCAACGCCAAGAACTACAAGTCTATCATGAAGAAGTATGACGTGATGGTGATCTACTACCATAAAAACGTGGATGGGAACCGCAGTGCCTTGAAGCAGTTGCAGATAGAAGAGCTGGCATTGGAGGTGGGTCTGCTACCAAATCAGATGTGGGTGAAGAGTCATGGGTGGAAGAGGTGAAATGTGGAGAAGCTGGCTCCTCCTGAGGATTCCTGGCTGCACAGTCATGGCTTTGAAGCTTCAGACCTGAGAAGGAAGTAGAAGGCGGCAAAATTCCAGGTGCAAGTCATGGCGGAAGGAGACGATTCCCACGACCATTACATTTATACGGAGAGGAATTTTTCTTTTTGAAGTTTTCCCCTTTTTGACTGCGGTTGGTTACTGGGTGTAGTTATCCCTTTACCTACTGGTCATGCACTTTTGTGGCCGGGAAGTGGCTCTGCAAGTCAGTGTCCAGTAAAAAAGAACAATAGTTTGAATTTTCCATCTGCAGTCCTGTCAGAATAGCAGTCTCTTCTTACACTGGTACAGAGTCTCTGACACAAGCCTCTCTTAGTCACCTCTGCAAATAGCCCAAGACAGCTTTGCGTGTTTAGCAAGAAGCTAAAAGCTCTCCTGGGATGGGTCATGTTTGGAACGTTTCTGCCCACAGTTACACACACTCGTGATAGCAGGCTAAACTCCCAAACCATTATTTACACACTTGGATTACTGGATCTGTTCAGTTTCCTCCCAGTGTCCGCTTACTGGAACAAGAGCTTGTTGGGCCTGGGGGGCTATAGCAGGCGTCCTGCTAGGCACAATGGTTCAGCCGGTGAGGGCAGAGCTAATGAGGTGCCCAGGAAGGATTTTCCAAATATCTAGTTATTGCCACCGCTGATTGAAAGGGTCCAACCCCACCTTTTGGTGCTTGGTGACGGTGATGCTGCCTGGCTGTTTTTGTCCGTGAGCTTACTACAACATTTTCCTGCATAATCCTGTCTTTGTTTAATATCTGGTGAAAGCAGTGTTGACTAGCTGAGTCTGTCCTGCGTGTTTCGAGGCATACTCATGCTAGCACTTAATCTCTTTAGCCTTGCCTTCAACAAAACAGATATTTCTTTCCAAAATGGAACACTTCTAAATGTTACACAAAAGTTCAACTTGATGCACTTTTTTATTCAAAAAATCTTTCCAGCAAGCACACCTTTGACCCCCGCCTGAGGCACTCTTACGCTGTGTAAAATAATCTACTGCCTTCACCCCTTCCTCAGCTTTAGGCCCGATTGCGGTTGTGATTGTGTGTTTTACGTGCTGGGTAAAATAGAAGCTAGCTGTTGTGTGGTCATGGGAGCAACTAGCTGGAGGTTATACGTACTGGCTGCAATCTTAGCAAATATCCTTCAAAGCATCATGGCGGTGATGGAATCCATTTGTAATTTTTACACCTTTGTTCCTCGACCACTTCTCTGGTGTGGAATAAATTGTCATCTGCCTAGAAATATTTTTTTATATCCTTTTTAATTGTGACAAGATGCCCCAGAGACCTATAATTATTTCACACAGGAAACATTTAAAGGAAATTGCTGCCAATCTCTTTCCCCCTCCCTTTTCTTTGTCGGTTGTCTCTAATTATTGTATCTCATAGAAAAGGTGTCGCGATGTACCGGAAATCTTCAGCGTCTGACAGATGCTTCTGCCTCGTAGTTTTTCCTTTCCTGCCTGCTACTGAGAGACCCAGGGAAAAGGTCAAGCTGTCACCATGGGAACCATTAGCATGTCTTTCACAATAAATCTCATGCTTACATTTTAATGGGTGTCGGCGATTGAGGAGCAGAGGCTAATTTGGGAGCTGCTATTTCAGGCACTGGATCCGTTTATAAAGGAAAGGCTGCAGTTTGGTTTGTTGAGAGATATTTTCACATGTAAGAATTGAGAATATTTTATTGCTGCAGGATAGTGAAGAGTTTATGCCACATTTCCCCTAATGAAACGTTGCACAAATGAAGCTTTCTGGCAAAACCTGTATCTGCTGTTCAGCGTTCCTGGCCATGTTTCCGAGGGACACCTTATTGTGGCCAAATGACAGCGACAGAGTCCTGTTGTCAGGGGCAGTTTGAGCCTTCTAGCGTCTTCCAGATCTCAGTAATCCTGAATGACGGGCTAGCAACTGAAGATGGCCCTAATATAGAATCGAATCCAGGATCACTTTCTTGAATCCAGAGAGAGGATTGTTGGAAAGCGACAGACTCGGCCTGCAGCAGCGAGAATGAGGCACCTCAGTGGTTGTCACGTGTCCATTTCCTTTTCAATTCCACAGATTCATATTCATTCGTACCCTCTTGGTACTCAGCACCAAGTGCAAATGTGTTGCTTTTAAAAATACACACAGGCGAAACGGAGATTTGTGAAGTTTGATTGCGTTTCAGGGAAGCTGACGTTTGCTCCTCCTGCTCAGCTCTTAATCCACCCAGTTTGCAGCTTCAGGTCAGGGACGTGTCAGCACCTCCTAAAATAGTTCCCGCGCTCCATGGCTGCAGCCCCACATGCTGTTTTCCACAATGCTAGAATTAGCCTACCGTCCCACCCCTCCATCGTCTTGACGACCCCCACGCCACAAGTGACTGAAATTTTCCCATGGTTCCTCCATCTTTAAATGATTTAAACTAAATTATTTATCTGAAAAATGCATTTGGGAAAAGCAGAAGACAAGATTAGAATCTGACCATTGGTGGCGGTGGATGATGCTGAGATGTGTCTTTAGGCTGTCTTTCATTTGCATGTGTGCATTTCCTGCAAATCGATGTAAGAAGTGCCGAAAATGATCGCTTGAACGTCTTTGTTACACTGCACACCTGCAGGGATTCATGTAACCCACCCACCCCCCAAAAAAATGCTCTCCAAATCGAGCAGGAACCCTTGTCGGGTTGTTATTCTCTGTCAGTGAGTCACACACACACGGTCGCGGACACTTCTGTCCTCTCAGTTTGTTGTCGTGACTCCGCCTGTCTGCTGTGCAGATTGCTGAAAGCTTTTCAAGTGTTTCATCATGACTCCAAAGAGGTCACGATGTTTTCTGAAAAACAAGAGAAACCGCCTGAAAAGAATCAAAAGACGTCTCCTTACAGATCTAAGCAAATGAAGAGAACAAAGCATCAAAGCAACTTCTTTGATTTCCCACCAAATCCCTGGCTGCCGTGGTCCAGCCGCGGATTTGCCCGGGCTGGAGGCAGGAAGGAGCGTGGGTTGGCTGATGCGCATGAATGTTTTATGACCATGTCGGCACAGTGTTACGTAACACCACCATGTCTGACTGTAGCCATTATTAATTGAGGACTCTCGACCGGGGTCAGGGCAGAAAAGGTTTGGGCCAGGACCCAAACCTGACTTTTTATGCTCTTTAGCTGATGCTGATGCGGGCCCTCGTCCACACCTGCAGCTATTGCGATGAAAAGCTAACGGTGAGAGATGCTGCCTGGCGACAACAGCAAACACACGTTCTTCACCCGAGTCATCCCTGTAATTCCGTTTTGGTTTTTGACAGGATCCAAGCGATCAGTAGCATGGGATCACTTTAGAATGTGTCAGGAAGCGATGGAGGAATTTAGCTCCTCATTACCTTTTGTTGGACATTGTTTTGTTCTCAGGAGCACTTTAAATACACACTAGGGTGAAACAACACTCGTGGTGACTCGGCTCCAACGATTAAGGAAATGAAGACAATCTAGCCAAACCCAGCGATTGTTTCTGGCTTTTTTTTCTTGAAAATTCATCAGTCAGCGAGAAGTTTAAAGCACTTAGCTTCAAAATAATCTGTTTTGCACCCGCCATTCCACAACAACAACAATAGCAACGACGCGGCTCTGTGAAAGGCTCAGACATGTTGACAACGAAGCCAGCGTACTTGGTTGGTTTTTGTTGTTTTTTTGGTAATTTTTTTTCCCGTTTTTTTTCAACAGCTCGAGTTGTTAACAAGCGGCTGCTGTCACACTTTGGCACACAAATCAGTGATTCATCGAGACTTTTCAAAGCATCAGAAGTGTGGGAGGGAGAACATTACCTTCATGTTTTTGCCAGCACGACTTCTCTCATAAATTGAATAGAAACAATGTGTAAATATGCCGGATCACTGTTTAATATAATGTTAGCATGCAGAGGCCAAGGTGTGCTGCAGCAAAGCCAGACTGAGCAGCATATTGGTTAACCTGAGTTATAAACACCCAGAGCAAGCTCACCGGCAGATCTAATAAAAGAAATCCCACCCCCCAACAAGCAGTCCGCCTTCCACCTTCGAGACGGGGCCAGGCAATTACACCGCTGACCTCCCACTTGGCTCTGTGCACGCAAACGTGCGCACAGGTCGGGTTATTGGAAGTGTGCAGATGCGGGGAGGTGAAACGACGTCAAATTAATTCGGGGCACAGGGAGGATATCAGGATAAAAGAGGTGAGAGGGCCAGAGGGAGGTTTGGCAGCTGCTGAGGGTTAACTTGCGTCTCAGATATCTTCTCCCGTTCATCACCATCAACAGCTGCCCCCGCGATCCTTTGCGCAGACCCTTGTGCAGCATTAGCATGAGTGAGGAGAGGAGGAGGAGGATGGCCACAATAGATAACTGGCAGGAGAAAAATGAATTCAGTTCCATTTAAGTGGTGGCGTTGGTCACTCTGGCACAGCAACGCTGAGCTCTCCAGTCTTCAGTGGGGTTGGGGGCAGGACCGCTGGCAGACCTCTCCACTCCTAAGTTGTAACGCGATGGCGGATGTTTGCAGTCCAAGATGTCACCCCGCCACATTACACTGCCCCCATTAAAAAAGATGTCCACAGTCAGCAGTCAGCACAGTGTCCTCTTCATCTCCTCCACGCTTTGACCCAAAAGGTCCGACTGCCAGACGCTGCGTCCAGCCTGGTCCAAACTGCCTGGCAGAGAGCTGTCGTCCTGCAACACTCGATTGCAAGTCTGGAGAAGCTAGCTCGCGGCTCCGGAGGGCTGGCAGGGTGAGCGAAAAGTCATCTTTGGGTGTCGTCTTTCTGGGATGACCGCTTAGCAGCCCGTCTGCCTGTCTCTAGAATCAGCGCAAACGGTAATTGAATTAAACGCTAAACCTGGGTACCAAACGTGTGTTGACCGCGATGTCACCGCGTCCTCTTGACCTGGACTCTGAGTCTCTCTTTAGTTCACTACAATCATTTTGTGGGCCTAATTCCTCCTGTCAGGAGGCCCAGTTGCCCTAATTAAAGCAGCAATGAGCTAAGCCCTCCCAGGAGTCGGCTGTCAGCTGCTGGTTATGCTGTTAGGCTCTCACCTTGTCATCAGGTGTAATGGAATACATCTGCATGTGCTCCAATCTGTGCACGTTTGACTCATGATGCTGTTTGCATGTCACTTTAATAGGTGAAATATGCTTTTATGGGTGTCACCATGTTCTGAACTCTCTCTCGTCCTCCTCCTCCTCCTCCTCTGGGCCACACCTGCTGCAGCATCTCTTCCCCTCAGCATGTTTGGGCTCATGTTCTGCCCCTCTTGTTCTTCTGTCCACGCTGCTCGGGCTGCAGCTATGAGGCCTGTCAATTTTTGGCTTCAGTTTCACTCCGATTTAGAAAGTGCAAGGCAGCGATCCCAAGCTTTTGAGCCTCTGAAATATGACGCAGCACAGCGGCGGTTAGGGTAAACAAACTGGCCATGAGGTCAGGGGTCGAGCTGGAATCGGCCCCCATATGCCAGACCTCACGTGGGCTCACTCTTTGGTCTTCTCCCCCGCCGTCTGTCACAGCTTGCCGCCCAGGTCCTGGAAGATCTCGACAATGAGGACATCGGGTTTGGCCTTGTGGATGAAAAGAAAGACTCGGCTGTTGCCAAGAAACTGGGTAAGCGTGGCTGGTGGAGACCTGTCTGGTGGACCTCCTGCTGGGTCCTCTGAAAGTGATGCGCTTCGTTTTTGTCCCCACTATCAAATGTTTTTATTCATGTGTCTAAAAATGTTCACAGTTTTAAAGTGGTCTTTTTTAATGAAACTACAGTGGGGTTTTTGATGAACTCACCTGACAAACAGTCAGTTTTGCAGCCGCCTGGGGACAAGTCTGCGGTACAATCCTGCCCTCTAGTGTTTGAAAATGGCAACTGTCGGTGCTGAATTGAAGGAGGCTGAAAGAAAGTGAAATCAGGATCTAGTAGATCAAATATTGATATTAGCTGCTACTTTTGATGCTTAACTTTGCCTTCAAGCGTGTTTTGCAAGCCCTTAAACTCTCGAGTAAACTGTTTTCCTACCAGGCCTGGATGAGGTGGAGAGTATTTACATCTTTGCCGATAACGAGATCATCGAGTACGACGGCGAACTGGCCGCCGACACCCTGGTGGAGTTCCTGTACGATGTAAGTGACCAGTGTGGCGTCAGCGATGACGTCATGGCAGCCTGGCGAGTCTCCATTTACACAGGACATTTTTGGAGTAGGTGATCGAAGAGCCCGTGGAGATCATCGACAACGAGCGGGAGCTGAAGGGCTTCCACAACATGGACGACGTCATCAGGCTGGTGGGCTATTTCAAGAGCGAGAAATCTCCCCGTAGGTTCCAGGCTGAGCTTCAAGCAAAGGGAAACTGTTGTCCTGTTTGTTTGTTCACTACTTTTCCTCTTTTTCTTCTCAGATTTCATTGAGTATGACGATGCCGCCGAGGAATTCCACCCCTTCGTCAAGTTCTTTGCCACATTCGATCCAAAGGTTTCAACTTCCTTTTTTTTGTTTTTGCAGTTTGTTAAGGCTCTTAATTTTGTTTTACATTGAAGACCAGAAAAGGCACCTGTGTCTGTTTATTTAACCCCTGATTCGTTTCTCCTTCTGTCATTTCAGATTGCTAAGAAACTGAAACTGAAGCTGAACGAGGTGGATTTTTACGAGCCGTTCATGGAGGAGCCTGTCACCATTCCGGGGAAACCGTATATCGAGTCTGAGCTCGTCGAGTACATCGAACAGCACGACAGGTCAGCTGCTGGCGTGGACACTGTCCAGCTCAGGTCACGACTTCAGCACCGCAGCTGATTCTTGTGCTGCTGTGAACCTTTCAGGCCCACGCTGAGGAAGCTTCACCCTCACAGCATGTATGAGATCTGGGTAAGGGAGCTGCCCCCCCCCCGGTATTTGTTGGAAACGTGGACCCGGACTTTCTCAGTGTCTTTGTGTTTCCACAGGAGGACGACATTGACGGAGAGCACATCGTGGCCTTCGCAGAGGAGGACGACCCAGGTTTGGTTCCGCACAGATAGGGCGGATCTTCTCGAGGCCGGCTCCTTCTGACAAGCCGTTCCCCTGAACTCCCAATCAGACGGCTACGAGTTCCTGGAAATCCTGAAGGAGGTGGCGAGGGAGAACACCAACAACCCCAACCTCAGCATCATCTGGATCGACCCTGACGAGTTTCCCCTGGTAGCACAGATCTGCGTAGCCGTCACGAGGCGCTAGCATCGGCCCGAGCGCGCTCACCTTTTCTTCCCTCCGCCTCTCTTGCAGCTGGTGCCATACTGGGAGAAGACCTTCCGCATCGACCTCTCCTCCCCTCAGATCGGCGTGGTGGATGTTGAGGACGTGAGCAGCAGCACTTTGAGCACCAACCCTCTCTTTGGTTTTGCTTTGTCAGAGCCTGACTGACCCACTCTGGTTGTGTGAATGCGCCGACGCAGGCCGACAGCGTTTGGATGGAAATGGACGACGACGAGGACATGCCCACCGCCGACGAGCTGGAGAGGTGGATCGAGGACGTCCTGTCTGGAAAGATTGACCCTGATGACGATGATGAGGAAGATGGAGACGACGACGATGATGATGATGACGATGATGACGATGATGACGATGATGACGATGAAGATGATGACGATGACGACAATGATGACGATGATGATGACGATGACGACGATGATGACGATGACGACGATGATGATGATGACGATGACGACGATGATGAAGATGATGACGATGATGATGATGAATAACTCTGTCGTCTCTGTCACAACCTTCAGGATAACTTGGCTAGCTGTGCTAAAGGCTAACAGTCACACCCTTCTTTTGGAAACCTTGGAGGGGCTCTGCCTGCCTCTGGTTTCCTGTCGGGCTAACCTCACCCCCCTGCTGGGGCGCTGACGTGGAGGGTTTCAGAGCAGAGGTGAATGTGGGTGAGCAAGCTAACTTCTCCTCCGCCGGTCATATCCCAGACTGAGCTTTTCAGTTCACACCAGCCAACATGCATTCTGTTGTTTGTTCGGTGGGTTCTGGAGCCTGATTGGTTAGCAACCGTCTCCAACCGTCTAATTATACTTGATTTCTCTGTTTTACTGATGATTCAGTGTTTTCTACCTGGTTCAATATTTTCTTTTACTGTTTTCAATTAGAATAAAACAACATTGGGCTTCAGTTTAATTTGATTCAGTATATTTGCAGAAAAGTGTCGTGTTAAAGGTCACAACTTCTATTTTTTACGGTTTCTTTTAAATTTCTGCCCGTCTTTGTAAGAAGGGTTAAAGACTTTAAAATGCAGCTTCGCATGCAAGCGTCAACGCATCACCAGCTGTTTGCATTCGGTGAGGCTTTATTACTAGGAACAGCTCTGGTTACTTTCCGTTTGATTTTTCCATCTTTCATAATGAACAGGGCAACATGCGTTCTCTTATTACGGCCTAAAACTACTTTCTGATTAATTTTTGTCACTTCTGTCACAAGGCATACGGCATCATAAATTTCACATGACCTAACATCATAGACGGTCATGCTTGACCTGCTGATGCACAGGTTCCCGCCGTTCACCACACGCTTGCCAGAGGAGCGACAAACCTGGCTGACCTGACCCTCATCTTCATCGATGAAGGACTGGACTCGAGTTCTGCCACACAGCTGCTTCTCCACCAGGTACCTGTAACCAGGTAGCAGTACTTTGATTCTGCTCTCAGCGCATCATCAGAAACCTTTCAGTTTCCACACACCCTGACACTTCTACAAGATCTATATTAACAAATACAAATTCTTGTTACCAGAGAAATGTTGTTTTTTACTGGTACCTGCGCCATTCTGTCTCATTGTTCCTGTCGAAGGATTCCTCCAGAATGTGTCTCTAGACAAACTCTTCGTATCTGGATCTATCACTCTTGATCTGACAGGGCTGACTGGGCTGATCCACCCTGGAAGTGTCTCCTTTCATCTCGTGGAGCAGATAACGCTGTAACACTTCAGTGGAGGTGTTGAGTTTAACCTGTTCTACTTGTTCTTTTGCAGCACTGCATTCAGGAGAAATATGATGGACCGAGATTTTATCTTCGTCGGGCACGAAGTGTTTATTAGGCATACTGACTTGTTGACTTATAAAACAAAGGGTTACTGACGTCATCCCTGATTGTTTGGGCGTGACCAACGAGGAAGCTCCAATAAGATCACGTCTGTCCCTGACAGACCGGTCGAGCTGCCCTCCTTACTTACCATAAACCGGTTTATTCTCATTCTTTGCAAGGAGGACATTGTCTGTTATCAAAGAACCAAGGATGACTTCAGTAACCCTCCATTCTTTTTATAACTTTGTTCGGTGTCTCACTAAGGGAGATATGGCCCACTCCCGTATTGCATCAGGTCCCTGACGCCGTGACTCTCAAACAGAAAAGAGAGATCTTTCCTGTAAATTAGCCACTCCTGCCTCTAGCACCGCACGAGGCAAAGACTGATGGGCCACATCAAGCCTGTCAAAGCGTACAAACGTGTGAGGCGTAGCCCAGCTTGCTGTAGTGCAGATATCCTGGACCGACACCCCCCTGAACAAGGCCCACGATGAGGCCATGCCCCTGGTGGAGCGGGCTCTCACTCCGACAGGAGACTGAGCACCCTTACAGCTGTACGCGAGAGAAATGGCCTCCACAATCCAGTGTGACAGCCTTTGACAGGACAAAGTCTTACCTTTATGCGGGTTAGACCAGGAGACGAACTGCTGATCAGTTCTCCTAAACCCAGCGGTCCTCTGAACATACACCCTCAAAGCCCGAACTGGGCACAGGGTGTGGAACAAAAGCCAGATTCGACCGCAGACGGGCCTTAGCCCGCCCCGGAGCCAACTGTAGACACGACGGATGGACCGACGATGCTTGTAGCTCACTCACACGCTTTGCCGTGGCCAAAGCCATTAGCAAAGCTGTTTTAATGGAGAGCATTTTTAGCTCTACCACTTCAATCGCTTCAACGGGTGGCCTGCAAGAGCATCCAACACCAGCAGCAAATCCCACAGCGGCACCAGGGGCCTGGACGCTGGGAGCTTGCGGCGGACCCCTCTCATGAATTGACACTAGAGCGGGGGTGTCCAAAGTTTTTTTAGTGAGCGCCAAATACATTAAACAGAAGGCTTTCATGTGCGCGTACAGGTGTGACACCAGCTGTTCTTTGCCTTGTAGGTTCTTGTTCAGTGTATTCAGATGATGAGTGAGATCAACCAAAAATGCCGAATAAAACCGCTGCAGCACAGAGCTGGCTGAGCCAGCGCACATCGGAGTGGGAGAGTACATCCCCGTATTCAGCATCCACATCAGAGAAGAAAGCTTGAAATTCTCTGTGGTACGGTCCTCTAGCTCGAATTATGTCAACAGTTTTTACAACATAACAGACACATTGAATGGATGCAGGTAATCTCTTTATTTCACAGTGCGCCAAAGCAAAATAGAGCGGCGCTCTAGACCAGGGGTCTCAAACTCGCAGCCCTCGGAAGGATTTTTGGCGGCCCTCCGCTTAATTTCAAAGAAGTTGCGGCCCGTGGTAGATACGCTCGATCCCACCCAACCGCGAGCCGCACTGACAAATGAGGCTGCAATCGGTGCCAATGCAGATTCACAACAACAGATTATTAACACAGCTCACATCCCAAAACTCAATTTACAGCAGTTGTGAGGCAACGAGTGTAAGTGGATCTGTTAATAGGAGTACACGTGCACATACGGCATCACTGAAGAACCTTTACACTCCCACAACCACAGTATCTCTTCTTTTTTTTCGTGCAACCTCTCTTTATTGAATACTCAATGCGGCCCAGCCTCACCCAGACTTTATCTCATGTGGCCCCCGGGTAATTTGAGTTTGAGACCCCTGTTCTAGACGGTCCAAAAGCCAGGAAGGTGAGCTGGCTCCAACATCACTCAGGTTGTGGAGCTCAGGACACCAGCAGCTGCTGCTGCCATCAGTCTAAAATGGCAGCTTCGCATGCAAGCGTCAACGCATCTCCAGCTGTTTGCATTCGGTGAGGCTTTATTACTAGGAACATCTCTGGTTACTTGCCTTTTGATTTTTAAATTCTTCAAAATGAACAGGGCGACATGCTTTCTCTACTTTATTACAGGCTAAAACTACCCTGTGATTTTTCTTTGTCACTTCTGTCAGGCATTCATGATTACTAATTTTACATGACCTAACATCATAGACTGTCATGCTTGAGTCGCTGATGCACAGGTTCCCGCGGGTCTCCACTCGCTTGCCAGAGGAGCGACAAACCTGGCTGACCTGACCCTCATCTTCATCGATGAAGGACTGGACTCGAACTCTGCCACACAGCTGCTTCTCCACCAGGTACTGTAACCAGGTAGCAGTATTTTGATTCTGCTCTCAGCGCGTCATCAGAAACCTTTTTCTTTAGTTTCCACACACCCTGACACTTCTACAAGATCTAGATTAACAAATACAAATTCTTGTTACCATAGAAATGTTGTCTTTTACTGGTACCTGCGCCATTCTGTCTCATTGTTCCTGTCGAAGGATTCCTCCAGAATGTGTCTCTTGACAAACTCATCGTATCTGGATCTATCGTTACTGTCCTGACAGGGCTGACTGGGCTGATCCACCCTGGAAGTGTCTCCTTTAATCTCGTGGAGACACTTCCAGGGCTGACTGGGCTGATCCACCCTGGAAGTGTCTCCTTTCATCTCGTGGAGCAGCAGGAGCACCGAGACGATGGTGAGCAGAGAGATCTTCATTTTCTTAAACTGTTGGTGAAAAACAAACAACTTTGTGAAGAGTTGATATTAAAGAATTCATGTCAGGGAGGTTTCAACAAGTACTCACATCTCAGCCGGGAGTCTGAAGAGATGGAAGAAGAAGACGAGCAGCAGCCTTTTATTAGTCAGTGAAGAGGAACTTCAGCCAAACTTGCCAACGCTGCAACACTTCAGTGGAGTGCAAAGGTAACGTCCCCCCACCGTGAGAACCACCAACCTTTAATGGCTGCTGAGGTATGTGTGAAACCCACCATTAGCATCTTTCTGGGGGCCTTTTCCTGTCGGGTTTCCTGTTTGTTTGGGTTTTTTATGCTTTGTACACGGGAATTCTAGACTTTCTGTCTATAAACCTCATGGCCGAGTGGCTGCAGGTTTCTGTTCCCACCGAGCAACAGCACGCCTGACGGAAGTCATTCAGTCATCTGATGGAAACTGGTGTCCTTGATTGGTTGGAGCAAAAACCTGCAGCCACTCGGCCCCTCGTGGAGCAGTTTGGGCCCCGTTTTAAGGGAACCAAGTTGTTCAGACGACTTCAGGAGTCCTGAAAACAGGACCAGACAAACCGGTCCGACTTTGCTGGTGGGATTGGTAGTTATAGTTGACGGGTAGCGAGTATGAAAACACACACACACTCCAGATGTCAGCAGTGGTGCTCTCAGGGGGGAGGAAGTAGAGGTCACGTCTTCAATGTGCAAATGGAACCACACAAAAGCCACATGTTCCGTCTTGCGAATGTTCTCTGGTGTCGCTCCGTCTCACTCAAGGATGCTGAAGCTGATTCAGCTGTCTGTCACATCTGACCCACAGGCCGGTGTGTGTTAGTCTTTGCAGAGGTGCAGCGTGGGAGACCACAAAGGTCATCGGTCTCGGTGTCGGTCAAGTCATTAGAATGGCTTAAAATGATGTGTGCACCAACGGCTGCAAACAGTTCAAATCCAACACGGAGGGCTTCTTCGTTCAGTCGTCAGGGCGACATGAAATCAAAGGTTTGCAGGAGGCCATTTTCTGTCCAGGCACCAACGAGGCTCAGGCCAATCAGCTGGTCTTCATCCTCTCTACAAACAATGTCGAGAGAGGAAGAGGATTTTAGTTGTTGGACGAAGGTGCAAACGAGTTGTTGCTACTAATATATTGATGTTTGTGTGAAGAGAACGTTCTTTGCTGTGCTAACCACCAACCTCCACCTACTCAAGCATATTTGACATAAACCTCAAACCAGCAGCAGAGGTGAATGCAAGCGAAGAAGCCGACTGAAGAAACCTGAGAAAAATACTTCCACTGCATTTAAATAAGAATAAACCTACAGCAGTATGAAGGACACTTCTGTTTGGAGAGATTCCATCACTGTTCATCTTTTTCAGAGTTGTTGATGACCTTCTGGATGGTTCCTGGATGGTTGACTGTCCGCTTCAACAAGCGAAGAAGCGACCCTAAGAAACCTGAGAAAAATACTTCCACTGCATTTAAATAAGAATAAACCTACTGCAGTCTGAAGGACATTTAAAAAGATCGTTTTGTGTTCCAACAGTCTCAACTCAGAATCCCTGGCTTTGTGAAAATCCAGCCCGTCTTCCTGAGAACTGTTGCAACCACCAACGTCTCCACCAACTTCAGACACGTGTCCTCCTTTATCTGCAGATATACGGCAGGTACGGACACAACTCAGAGCCATGGAAAGGTCACTCGTTACACTGCAACCAAGTGCTGAAATCATGTTTATTTCCCCATTAATGTCCACTCAGCAGCCCAGAGTGACAGAAAGACACAACTGACATTTTTTTGCACATTTATTCAAGAAAATCGGAACCGTCACATGGTCAAACATTCATCCCCTGCTCAGTATTTAGTAGAAACGCCCTTTAGAGCCAATACAGCCGTGAGTGTTTCTGGGAATGATGCAACGAGTTTTTCACACCTGGATTTGAGGATCCTCTCCAGTTGTGTCAGGTTGGATGGTGAACGCCATGGAAGGAGAACCTTCGTCTGTCCCGATCGCTCTGAAGAAGGTTTTCATCCAGGCTATCCCACTACTTGGCCGCATTCATCTTTCCATCGATTGCCACCAGTCGTCCAGTGCCTGCAGGTGAAAACACACATGGGGCTTAGAATTAAAGTGGACTAAATGGTTCCATCTTGGTCTCACAGGCCAGAGAAGCTTGTTTCTTACCGTTCTGGAGGCCAAGGGTTCTGGTTGTCCCAAACGTCTTCCACAGGACTTGACTTGGGTGTTATTGAGGCTGGGAGTGACGTCATCGCCGGAACACCGCCTGTCAATCAATGCTGTCGATCAACGTCGGGCCTCACGTGCTGGTCGCAGGGACACGCCCCTTCAGGCATCATCGTGTTTCCGGAACTACCATTTTGACGCCAGAAAGACAAACAACACGATGCTAAACAAAAATTATTGACACCAAGACAACAGCTTCAACCATTTTCGGTGGTATAAGGAGCCAGTAAGTGCTGGCAAATGAGGTAATATTCACCTTGTTAGTCGGTGTGTTAGCTAATGTGTTATCGTAGTGTTGGTGGTTAGCTAGCCGCTCGATGGGGGGGCCACGGGGCCAGAGTTTAGGGGTATTTACTCGTTATTTATTAGTACAGAAAATGAAATAAAGTGCCGTTCCATTTGAAACGGCTTATTTTAATTTATTTTTCATTTTAACAACCTTTAGCATGTGGAGCTGCAGTGGCGTGTGCGGACCACAAGGCGGTGCTAGCGCACCTGCCTCCTGCCCTCCAGTCAACAGGCGCTTTGATTCATAATATTTAAACATGAAACACGCACAAACAAAGACTGCAATTGGTTAATTTAGTAACTGAGGGTTCTGTTGATTAGTTTGACATGTTTTCTTTACTCTATTCACTCTGCGGACCTCCAGCAGCGACGGCTTGTTTGTTTATTTCTGGTTTATTCGGGAGCTGCTGCAGCAGCAGTGTTGTTCTCCTTTAGTTTAGTCTTTCCGGTCGACGTTTGCACTGGCTTTTCTTTTCTTTGCTTTTAATGGTAAATTCTTGGCGATCCGCGCCCCACA
>CAAE01014530.1:342013-354437 GCA_000180735.1 Tetraodon nigroviridis | reverse complement strand
CGGATCAAACGTAGTTTTTGCTGATCCTCTCGACGGCCGCAGGACTGCTGCTTCTGGTTGCCAGTTACTGTCACAGTGGCTTCTTTTTGCTGGCTGACTGGTCTAAAGCTGGAACACGACTGAGGGAACAGAGAACATGAGCTGTGGCCTATTGGGGGCAGAGCCAGGGATGGAGATTCAGTGTTGCGAGTTTGATTCCCTGCTGGGAAAATGTCTATGGGCAAGTGGCATGCAAGAAGAAGTGGGTTAGAAGGATGTTAAAAGTGGCAGCTCTGTAGAACAGAGCCACATGACACTGATATGTTCTCTCCAGAGCCTTGCATTCAACTTTAGTTTTCTCTTAGGAATTCACAGGAATTGAAGAGGTTTCTCTTTTACTGTTGTCCTGTTGTTTCTTTAGTCGGCTGCAGGATAGGCGGTTGTTATTAAAAGCGTAAATTATATTATTTTTGAATTGAAAGACAGCCTCTGCCAAGAGATATCTTTGTACACTCAGATGTGAAATTTTGACCCCGGAGTAGGTCCAAGTCCAATATATTTGTCCCAAACGGTGTTGAGCCAAACTGTTTCTGCAAGAACGCAAGATGCACGATTTGCATCAGTCCAGCCATGTCTCGGGCTTTAACTTGCGCCTATCTTAAGCACAATTGGTGGTTCCAGGTGAGGTTCGCAGGATGACATCGGTTAGGAGTTTTAGTGTCAGAACAAAATGAGACGACGAAGTGCGACGAGAGCAACAGGGCAAAGTTTGAGACTTAATGACTTCAAGATCTCTGGAAGGACGGAAAATATCAACGGAGACCTGCTCCACGGTTGTTGTAATGTTCACCACCGGGATTAAACTCTAATATTAAATTTCTTTTAATTATAAAGAATCTGGTGACTTAAACATCTGTCGTCATTCCAGCTGATGCTATCTGCATGTCCATGCAACCATAATGACCATCATATGTTCTGCAGGATAACGAGGACAAAGAGGAGAAGGAAGAACAGGAAGACTTGAGACAGCAAATATGTCAACGCCCTCTGAATGAACACAGCAGAAGTGGTGGCTCTCCATCCAGCTGCTGTCTGTCGACCTAAAATACCAGATGGAAAGAAAAGATTCTGCAGCTCTACAGTTTTTACAGTTTACAGGTAAAAAGAGGTCAACACTGTGGAAATGAAGGCACATTATACTAAGAAGTCCCCAGAAAAGATTTAAACACACACAAACACACACAGACCAACGAAAAGAATAAAACACTCAAAAGAAACTAGTTTGTGCTCCAACACCTCCAACACTTTGCCGATTGCTCCCCAAGCAGCTGCCTACATGTGTCTGGCTTGCTGCTCTGTCTAACACAAGCGATGTCTGCACATTGTTATTTTGCAAGGGCTGCCGGGACGTAGAGAGCCTGGCGCAAACCACCACAGCTCAGCCTTTCTTCGTCTTCATCAATCACCCTAGCAACAGTGAATGGCAGGAAAATATTGTTTCTGCTGTTTGATGGGAAAGGACCCCCCCCCACTGCCCACTGCATGTCTGAGTGGGCATTTGAGAGTGCATGTATATTTAGCATGTTCATATCCACAGATGAATGGTCTGGTGGGTGTTGGTTTTTAGTTCGTATCTCCCCGCCAGATATTTCTCCACAAGTGCTGCCGATCTGCAGGACACGTCACTCAAGTCCAGCGGAGCACAGTAGGTGTTTCTTTAACTCCTTGGCGCCTGGGTCTTCCTGCACTGCGGGAGAGGCTCTTCCCGTTAAGGGTCTTGTGGTTTCAGGGGGACCATGTGCCTATTCACCACTGTTTGTTTTTTATGTCATTATGAGTCCAGCACACCTTCCCTGACTAGCCCCATCAAAATAGTCTCCCTTTGTTGGAAGCGCTCATGCCGTCGTCCTGGAGCCGTGTAAAGACATTTGGCCGTACGTATGTGCTTAGGTGTGCTTCGAGGTGCATGTCCAAATTACACAACAACATTAGTCTACATGCGTGCACATCCAAACACACAGCTCTCCTTTCAGACGCGCTTTCATAATATTTCTTTACTTAACATTTAAAGTTCCTGAATAAGGAAGGCAGCGTTGAGTGAAATGCCGATACCAGCTTGGGCCTGCCGTGTGTCCCAAAGTGTTTGGTTTGGGCACCCGTTCACCATCTCCAGCACACAGCAAGTCAATAAAAAAATGTTTAATTTAGTTATGATGTGCTGGCAGGTAAGCAGCGGAGTACAGGCAATGCTCTGTTTGCCTTTTGCAACTGGCAGCATTTTCATATATATATATATATATATATATATATATACATATATATATATGTATATCGTATTTTCCGCACTATAAGGTGCACCTAAAAGTCTTTAATTTTCTCAAAAACCGACACTGCGCCTTATAAGCTGATGCACCTGATATATGGATCACGGTAGTTGGGGGTGTCGCCGAAGAGCGGTAAAAACCGTAGACTGTATAGTGACTTATGGTTAAGTCGAAAAGAGTATATACTTTACAAAACCTGTCCTCTGTGATCTAAACAGACAAACATACACCATGGCGAAAGGAGTGTAAAAGAAAAGCAGCCAAGCGGAAAATAACTTTTGGCAAAATGAAGAAATTTAGTTAAAGTCAGAGTACCAGGATCAGGTGCAGACTCCACTTTCTCCTGGATAAATTAAATGCAGTTTTGATAACAAGTGTGTATATTTCAGTAAAACCTGACATTCGCCACTCTGCATGAATACAGAATCCTGGTTTCGAAAACTTTAAAATCAGCCTGATCTTACCTAAATACATAGTTCCTTCAGATTTCTGCTTTTCAGATCTGTTTCCTGCACCTCAAGTCAGGCAATTTATGATGATGTCATTCAGAAGTTCACAGCCTAGTGGCTGCCTCAAAGGCACGCCTGTCCCGGAGAGCACAGGTGGTCCACATCACTGCGCAAACACATAGTTAGGCTATCGTGAATATGCACCACCTTGGCGGCAGTAAGGGCTAGTGCTGTGCTTGGCAGAAAAAAACTGATAGAATGCTGTGATAATAATGAATATCTCTTGCTGTATATGAAACATACATATGTATACATGCTGGCTTTGACCACAAAAGCTAACCCTGCACCAAACCCTAACCCTGGACAACCTCATGGTTCTGGGCAGCATTCACAGTTTCAAAATATGTCCCCCCTAAATAAACATCGACTGGATATCCACCAATTACAAAACCACAAAATTAAATTAATCACAGACCAGAGGGATAAATAAAAGATCTCTGAATTTAAAAGTTTCCATCTTTACGACAAGAGCAAACCACACCTCTATGAGAAATCAATTAAAACTTCATCGGATGTGCTCAGAGCCTGCTGCCGCGGTCACGCGTCACAAGACGCCAGAAGCTCACCACAGCCTGAGGGACTCTAGCCTGCTGTTCCTCCCCAGTGGATTGATTGGCTGCGGTGCATGTTACTTTGATTTGGTTTTGGCCAATGATGTCATATTTTCCAGGAAAATCATGACATCAGCGTGACACTGAAAGACAGTAAGTAAGCTGACGCAACCTCACGAAACCAATTTTAAAATAAAAACTTTTAGCTTCCTCTTCCTCTAGCGCTGTCACTCTACAGCCAAAAGATTCTTAAAACAGGCGTATCCGAGAATAGACTTTATGTTCATCTGGACTTTAAATTTTGTTTTGGAAAACGTTTCGCCTTCTATTCAAAGGCTTTATCAGTCCTGATCAGGCTGGGAGCAGAGCTTGAAGATATAGCCCTTGTGGACCATTGGTCTGGATGGATCGGGGTCTAGGGGTCGTTGGCAGGGTCGTTGACCTAGTTTTGGTTTGGGTGTTTTTTCCTTTGACCACTGGGTCACACGGTGATGCAACACCAGGTCTGGTGAAACTGTGGGAACGTTTTTGTTTTTGTAATGAGTGGAGGACTGCATTATACGTGGGTGAAAGATAGTGTCCTCAGACCGCCACCTCTGTTCAAAGATGGTTTTTCCAACTTAACATGGATAGCTTCTTTAACACCTCTCTCAAACCAGCGATCTTCTCTTGCCAGGACATGTACTTGGTTGTCCACCTTCTTTAAGATGTAAGTGGACCGCTGAGTCATGACCTGACGTGGTGGCCCGTCTGTGTTGAGCCATTAGTTTGTGGAGTGGCTGTTTCGTTTCCCCAGTGTACAGTTCCTTGCGTTCCTCCTGGCATTGTACAACATAAACAACATTGCTTTGTTTATGTCTTGGTTTATGTTTATGTCTTGGTGTCTTGTCTTTGGGGTGTACTAGTTTCTGTCTAATACAGGCATATTAAACTCAACAGCAGTACAGCAGACACACAGGTACGGATAATAAGATTAGATAAATAAGATAAATAATAAATAAACTCAATTATAAAGAACTGAATGTGACTTGCTTTATTAATTGTGACTTTAATCCAATTTAAAATTTTTGAGAGGTACATGGTGGAAGGCTGGCAACAAGAACCCAGTCTGGGTAGTGGTGCTGGAGACAGTCTGGTAGTAAAGGAATTTTAATACTGAGGGAGCCTGATTGGAACGCAGTTGAGTGGCATTGTCTTAGCTGTTTGTAGATGGCAATCTAGGTGGAGCAGAGGTGGGGTGAATGGATAAGCACTGTTTGGGGTGAGCAGATTGACAAAGCCGTGTTGTGCCAGCCACCTTTCCATCCTATTTTCATATTTCTGTGCAGGTAAACCTGCTCATCAGATTCACTGGATTTATTTATTTTCATATTTGTAGCCTTTTATTAGCTCCCACATCAGCTAACGCTAAACCACAGGCATCATCCTGTTAAACAAGTCCAGACCGATATTATAAAAATCACAATAGATTTGAGTCCCACATCACACCTTGCATTTCATATGTAGAAAACCTCACCAAATTCTAATAACTAGACTAAAACATTTCAGTAGAGGTAAATTAAAATATAATGGCAGACAGGGGTACTGTGCACTGACAGCAAGTTATCATAACTTTTAGAGACATAAAAAAACACTCTAGACTAACATTAGCAGTGTCACACACTGTGAGAGAATCTCTCTTACACACACACACACACACACACACACACACACACACCTGTGGAAGCAATTACACATGTTTAGGGAGAAAATAAAAACCAAATTACGATCACTTGGTGCCGACTAATTTTCGTCGCCACAGAAATGTTTTCTCACGCAGGCTCTTCTTGTTTGCTTTGCCGCTCTTGCTATTTACCCAAAAGAAGCTGGTAATAATATGATTGTTCCATGAGGGTATGCAAAATATAATTACTGTCATATTGTGTTTCCACATGGGGTGACATTGGGGCCCGGGCGCTGACCGGGAGTATGCGGTGGAGTTAGAGGGGCTCTGCGGTTCACATCGTTCAACGCTCCGGACCCGCCTGTTCCTTATTTTAAAATGAAATTAAAATGTATGGCACAGTTAATAAGCTGTGAATGTTCATTTATGTTTGTGTGCTGCAATTAGAGCTAATGGCTTTTACAGGTTTGCAGCTGATGCGTATATCACTGCGCGGAACTCGCACAATTTATTACCCACTTACAAACTTTAATTGGGCTAATTTGTAAGTTCTCACATGATCAATGTCCAGTAAAAACACATACTCGCTATGACACAGCCACTTTTAAAGCTTGACCTCCATACTTTTTTTATCCCCCCTTTCTCCATTCGACTAGAAAAATGTAGAAGGTGCATTGATGATGAGGACTGCACGCAGACTCCGCCCAGTCGGCTGATAGGGAAAAGCATGGGCTTCATGTAATCTTACTACTACTTCTAAACACTCGGATTTTAATTGGACAAACTCAGTAGTTCTGTTTTTGGTTCTGTGTCAGTGAACTGATGGTCCTGGGACAGTATACACAAGAAAGGCTGCATTCGTGGTGAAACAAAAACCATGTAAACCATGTTTACTACCCCCCCCCCCCCACCCTTCATGTTTAAATGTTTTAATTAAACATACAAATCTGTTAAACTGGGGTTACTTTCAACCAGATGCGTTGATGCATGTGGAGGAAAGAAAGCAGTGGTAATGTGTTATTCCACATTCGTGTCACAGGTCTGGATAAATGTAGGTGTGGGGGCAGAAATCTACAGCAATCACTCTTTCAGCTGCTAACTATTCACAATCGCAATTAAAAGGAAGGAGTCGTGTCCCATGGTGAACCAGAGTGGCTGTTTTTTATACGTTATGCTAAGCCGTTAAAATAAGTGGCGAGAATGATATATAATCAGCCCTCACAGACACAAACTGTTTTACTAGACCAATGGATGCACATTTCTCCTCAAAAGAACAAAAATCTTAAAGATGTATTGGATGCCATACCAAATAAAAAAAACAAAAATTAAACCCAAAACATTTTTCTAACACAGTTCCAGTAAATGTGACATTAAAACTTTAAACATTTCAACTGCCAGCAACAATACTGCCAACACGGCAGAATCTCAGAGCACAGCCTCACTCCCTCTTAGCCCGGCAATGCAGCAGCTTGCTGCGCCAGGATACAATCCCCCCTCTGACCCTGGTCTCCACAGTCCTCACTAATCATTCCAACGTTTCCATCACATTAGGTAAAACAATACATTAATTGCGGCAGCGTGCCTCCCGCCGTGCAAGGGTGCCCCTCCTGAAACTGACACGGAAAGTTCACAGCTTCTGCACGCAGTTTGGACTGCATTCCTTCATAAATAGAGCAAATTTATATTTTTCACTATTGGAATATAACACTTTCAATCAAATAGTGGGTTTTTTTCCCCACTTGATCGACTGGAGCTACAGTATCCTGTAAAACAAATTTCTGTAAAATAGATGCTTACCCTGAAATTCCTACTTTTTTTTTTTTTTTTCTCTCTTCAGCATGTTTCTATTTTGGCGCTGGTGCCAGACATATTCTGATTAAATGGTCCCCCCTGGCCCATAGTTTAGCCGGCAGTATTAGGTTACAACTAAAATTAGCCATCAGGCTCAATTTATTACCTCAATTGAAAAGCTCGAAAAGTGGCTGTAACAGCGCTGCAGCTAACAGAGGCTAACCTTGGCTGCGCTGTATAATGTTGCATTTTAATTCAGACAACCAGTGAGGACAAGCCCATTATAACTTGGGCTTTTCCATTTCCATTTTGCTCTTGTCCCCCAGAGTGAACGAGTGTGTCCAATTATTAAACTGGTGTAAGATAAACACTAAAATCTAAGACAGTCTGACTGCTAAAGCGCTCTCTGCTGACGGCCAGATGACTTTAAACACGTCTAATGAGAGTTAGGACAATAAAAAACACATATGTAGAAATGCATTAAATTCCAACGACCACAAACATGCAGGCGAGGCGATGAAATGGTGCAGCGGGGAGTTGTCTAGCACATACTGCTCAATTAACATAACGGTGTTCATGGAAGTGTTGCTACACAGCAACGCGCCTGGAAAACATCAGCTTGCTTCAGGCGGATGCGGCGCAGGGACCTAAAAGAGCGCCATGACAGCTGCTGCAGTCGCGCATCTGTTGCGTTATGAGGGGTTGAGGACGGAGGCTGCACAGGCTCAGAGGGCAGAGCGGCCATGTTGGACCCATCTCATCAAAGGTCAAGGGTGAAGGTGTGGTTGGAAGCTAGGAAGGTTGAGACATCAGGAAAAAACCCAGTGAGACAGCAAAAGTAAATTTAGTGCAGGTGTTTATGCCTCCCTTACCCTCCTCACCCCCCTACCCTTCCTCATCCCTCCTCCCCTTCTTCTGGCTCTCTTCAGCCTATTCTTAGATGAAGCTGTGGTTGCTGCAGTAATATTTTTAAAGATTATTATGGTATTCACTAAACCTTTCTTCCCCTCAGGCACCTTTCCAGGATTTCTGAGTTCTCTCCCCTACTCGTCTTCCTCCTCCTCCCTCTCTCCCTTCCACCTTTCTCTCGACAGCAATCTTTGGTTGTAAAATAATAGAGCATCAGCCAGCAATAATTTGCCGTCCAAACAGGACCGATGCTGGCTGACGTTCGTTGAAACCTCATCCCTTCGTGAGCCAGTTGCACCGCTCCCTACCCCCACCACCCCCTCCTCCTGTCTCCGTCGCTGTGTGTGTTTGCACAGACAGGCCCCGAGTCCCAGCCGTTGCTACTAATAATGAGACCTACAGTTGGCTGGGCAGGAAAAGTGAAGGGTAAAGAGGAGGAGGAGGAGGAGGAGGAGGAAGACTGCTTTCATTGGTGCTCATCAATCTTGAAAAGCAGGAAGCTGATGGATAAGATGCTGTTACAGTCATATGGACTACACCTACAGGCCAGCAGTCAGGTAAATATGCCCGAGGAGTCACAGGGTGGGGTCTTGCATCACTTACATCACACTTACATGTCCTTATAAAACCTTATTTTTTTGTGGACACAGTACCTATTGATGGTAAGCTAATGCTAGCAAATTTTATCTTAAACTCAAGGATAAACTGGTAGAAACCTTAAAAGAAGGTCTCAGAGTTCAGGAATGTTTAAAAGGTCAAGATGGCAATGTCAGCTGAGGCTGAGAATTTATCTTCTGTACTCAAGCTTAAATCATCTATTTTTCTAATTACTCGTTAGCTTAGCTGAAACTAATGTTGTATAATGAACCCTTTCATTTGGCTAGGACACTGTTGGATTAGCGGCTGATAGATGTGAAGCAGGTACAGAAACAGAGCAGGAAAGAGCCGATTTTGGCAGACACGCCTGTGGTTGGCAGTGAAATGAAATCCTCTCCTTGGTGTCTGAAGCCCCACTTACTGGAACTTCTGCAGATTTGTCTGCTGAGTGGTCAGCTAAGATAAACTAATGATCACTTTCTATGAACCGGAGTCTGACCGCAGCGCTGTTCGGGCTCATGGGCTGACGGGCTGAAAAATCCCCCGACTCAGGTCGATTTTCCGCAGTCGTCACCATCGCTAACGCCGGTGAAACATTAAATACTGTGTCAATAATAAATGTCAAACAGTTAGTTACCTTTGCCCTGTCACAGTGCGGCTGCGCTCGGTCACAATTACATCCTATAAGGCAGAGTTTTAATTAAATAAATATTATTGGATGTGAAAAGATATTTGGCCTGTTGCGCATTTTCAGCCGCAGACCAGAAAAAAATACATACGTTTGAGCAAGTAGTATAGAGGTGGGCTTGCGTTTCCTCCTTGAGGAGTTCCCTGGCCAAAAACAATCTTAGAGAGCACAGTTGAATGTTTTCTTTGTACTTCTTGTGCTGAAATGGGCACCTAAGTGGGTGTTTTCTTGCTTCTCTGTGCAGACGAGGGCCGGTTCTCTCCATCATAACCACACTTTTAATATAACGATGACACAAGGCTGCAGACTTACACCTGCTGTGATGCGTTCACAGTCCAAACACATGGACACAAGTGAAACTCAAGTCTCCCTCTCTCTGATGGACTCTGGGAAATGAGACAGGACACCTTATGCCTGAAAGCTTCAGTCAACGTTGGACCAATGTGATTGCAGGGGCTCTACAAATCATCTCTGCCAGTTCTCTGACATGCGCTGCGGGACGAGTGTTGGCGTCCTCCAGGGGCATCGCCAGGCCACATGTCTCACGTCATATTATACAGAGCCCCTAATCCTCCCTGTCACTGCAGACAGATTGAGAGAGCCATAAAAGACAAGAGAAAAGGGTAGGGAAAACTAAATGATGCATCAGGGAAATAGTAGACATTAGCAGAAGCTGTCTTGTTGAGGGGGGCGGGGGGTTTCAGCGTTTTGGAAGTATAATAAAGTCAATCCCTGCACCAGGTTTAAGAAATAAACCCATCTCAGGAATAGATGACTGAATATCCTAAACCACCTGTCTTAGGGAGTAGAGACATTATAAAAAAGCAAATATGGCTGTCAATGTTTGACAAAAATATGAAATATGTGGATTTTATGGCCCAATATTTGTCCAGGCCTTGTAACGAGCTGCAAAAAGCACGTTCCAATACTTGGAGTTCAAACTCCTCTTGGCTGAGGAACTAATAACCTAGAGTCAAACATGTCAACAGGAGCTTTATGATTCAAGCAATAAAGATTTCTTACCAAAAGTCAGAAAAAGAAAGCCCCTCCCTAATGAAATGATCAGAATATATGGAGCTGTCCACATGCCTGAAATGGTTACCAGTCCAAGGCCTTTCAGTACATAATGTTTGGGTGCAACAGCGCAAGATATGTAAAATGTGTAAAGTGCAAAATATTTTTTTGTGTCTCCAAAATATCCTGGTGCTTCCTCATTTATCATAAATAAACGGACTTTGGTGAAAAAGAAAAGCTTGATGAAATCAGCCATTCCTAGGCCAGTGGCCTATGGTTGTTGAACAGCTAATGAGTTCTAAATTGACAAATAACCAATTTTTTATGAAGCTTTTGTGTAGATTTGATACATATGTAATAATAATGTTGCGTTAATATCCCTTTTAAAATATCCCTTTTAAACATTAAACATTTTTGAACCATATTAATGTTCATAATCAGCTACTGAACTGCTGATCTCCGATTCACAACCAAACAAGTCCTGGTGTGCACTGTAGAGCACACATTGTAAAATTTAAAAAAAAAAAAAAAATTAAAAAAACAATACTTTGTAATGTGTTTTTTACCACCCGAAAACATTTTTTCTGAAAAAATAAAATCAAAAGACTTTTTTTTCCTGGGTCTCGCGAGGATAGGTCTGCAGATCATGTTTTTCTAGAATCAAGGTGAAACAGGTGACTCACCTCCATACAGTGAGTCAATACTGAAAACTACAGAAAAAATATTTGCTGACTCTACATAAACAAAAAAAAAAAGGATGAGGAAAGCAAGTGAAGGTGGTTTTTAAAAACAAACAGAGCAAGCCAAGACATGTTTTTAGGGGAGCAAGGAGAGGTGTGAGAGGCTTTGAGAGATGGATGAACCCAATTATGCCTCTATTTTCCCTCCCAGCACGGGGCCTCCAACAAGGCAGGTGACATGGAAAAGGAGGGAAAGAATAGAAACGCGTCACATGATGGAGGGAGATCATTACAAAGGTCTGCATTTCCACACCCGAAAATTGTAGGGCAATTAACCCATTACTGTTCCCCCTTGCTAATTCCCCCCCTCCCCTTTTCAATAATGATTACAATAAGTGTGAGGGTGACGGCTTTGGCAGGGGAGCGCTCACATGCACACTCCATTTGGTTCGCTCAGACACGTCGGGGTGACCATTAATCATTTGCTGTTTTTTAACGTTGTGTTGGCCAGGCTTCGAGGCTCGTTAGCGAACGACCATAAAAACTGACCTGCTGTTTAACGGTCATGTGTCTGTGTGGAAGAGGAACGACTGGCTGTAGCGGAAGACAGAGGCTTGGCAGTAATTCACTGCTTTGCCAGCCGATGTTCAGGGTTTAGTGTACACACACACAGTCTGTCGCTGAAAAAGGTTTGATCAATCAATATTCTGTCCCAGTGTAAAGAGACGGTGGCCCACTGGTGGTAGGCTGCAGCACAAATTGTAACCCTCGCCGTTGTTGCAGTTCCCATCTACTGTGGCGTAAACAACATTTAAGGGATCTCTAACCTGCATCTGCATGTGAGCAAAATGATAACACCTGGGAAAAAAATAAAATCTCAAAAAATACAAATATAACGATAAAAAACAAATAAATTTAATCTACAAGCTACTAACACCTGGAGCTCCATGCCAATCTGACCCTTTTAATTACACCCGGGTCTCCAACAGTGAGAACAATTTCAGATTTTCCCTTGATTCACACAAAAACGGCTGGAAGTAAAACAGCCTGCTGACATGAACAAGTACAGCGTGATGATTTATTTCTGCCATTATACCCTCACACTGATCTTCTCATCTCCACATCTGCAGAGTGTTGTTATTCTACCACCGGCCTGTTTTTGTTCTTTTTTTCCCCCTGAGTTCTGACGCTGGTCGATTAATCTGGATTGAGGGATTATAAGCACCCAAGTAGGGGCAACCGAATTTGAGAAAAATTGAAAATATTATAAAACTCCTTCTTTGTAGACACAGTGGGGAGGAAATGAGGGGCAAGATTCTTAACTGAGCGGCCTGCGGCAGCACCAGCACTAAGATGAAGGGTGGATAAATATTTAGAAATTTCTAAGATTCGCTCAAGAGCAAATGCAATGGAGGGAAGACAGGAAAACGAAGGAAAGAATAGGACTCTAGGGATGTGCCAAAGGAAGGTCAGAGACACCACGTGGACATGGCCCTCACAGGAAACACGGCTAAAAAGATCAGACAGAACGCCATTTTTGTCCTCCTGTGGTCAAACATGTTTCACAAATGGTACGATCCATGGGAAAAAGTCACATGGACAAAAATGAAACTTTAACAGGCTAGGCCTTCTAAACGTGTTAGTGCTTCTTTGCGAGGCAAATTAGACAGGTCAGCAGTAATGTCGCAGCAGCAGGCTACGTGAAGAGCATGGGAGGAG
>CAAE01014530.1:314630-335996 GCA_000180735.1 Tetraodon nigroviridis | reverse complement strand
GTGCCAGAGGCAGGAGTTAGTCCATTATGAAAGCTTATATCATTAGCTATAGAATGTATAAAATGTTTAAGACCACCAATAGAACATCACTTTTGTGTGAGTTTAAAACAAACAGTTTTAAAGTAGTTCATCCAGGACTTAATATCTGCAACAGAGGATTGCAACTGTGTTAGCTGATTGCACTTATCTGGCTTCATCTATACTGTAAGTACCATTGGGTAATATATATGACCTAAACCAGCTCAAATCAGTGTTGGTTCAGGCAGACACGCACCTACTGGTAGTGATGTCTTAGAATTGTTTTAAAAACTAACAACACCAGGTCAAGTGATTTATTTGCACCAGTATTTTGAAACACAAGTGTGAAGACTGAAGTAGGCAAGCAACTGTAACCAAAATGTAGCACCTTAAAAAGGTAAGGACCCAGAACAGGAACCGCTTTGGTGGGTTTTATGTCGCCTGGCTCAGCGTCTGATCCATTTGTGGTTCTGGTCTGAGTTTCTCGGTGGACCGCTGCAGGCCACATGAAACCCAACAACAGCTGGTGCAGGTAAAAAAAAAACAGTTGGTCCCATGCCACACCTCACGCCTGCATCCACTTTAGGCCCTCCCAGCTTGCAGCAGCTTTGTACGTTTAGATATGCAGCCGACTGGCAGGGCATACCAAACAAAAGGTGGTCGTCGTGGTTGCGCCAGACAGCGGAGATGTGGGCAAAGAAAAACAAAAAGAAAACTGTCCCGTCTGAAGCTTAAAGGCAGGAAAACGGGATAAGAACCATTTTGTTGGAATGACGCTGTGTCTGTCTTTGCACGCACGTGCGTATTTACACTTCTATCCTTCTTTCATCTGATCTTCCACATCTCCACAAGGATGAAGGTGTGTGTGTGTCACCAGGATGACTGTGGACTCCAGGTGAAATTGCACCAGGCTTTCTGCCCATGGGTTCAAACTGCAGCGTATAACATATAGTGACAAGCATGAGCTTGTGCCATTCCCATGGCAGGGTGGGGGCACGGTTATACATCTGTTTGTGATGGGAAATAGTAGCTTCTGAGCGCCATAGCGGCTTGGCAACTGCACTGAGGCTGAAGAGAAAATTGGAATGTGTGGTGGGAAATGCAGCGTTGGAGGAAACACCCCACACTTCCATTCATTGTCATAAATATTGTATGTATAATAAACATTGGCATAAATATTTAGTCATCTTTCAATCAATCAGCGTAACGATTTACCAGTCTGGTTACTCTGTGAACAGAACATTATTTATTAATGATATTTACAATTACATTGAAAATAAATAATACTTCCAAGTTCCAGTTTGCCTGGTTTTTGGTGGAGTTTTTTTTCTTCTCATTCATACTTCTTCCTCCAATTTTCTTTTCTATACCTCCTTACACTTCCTGTCTCTCTGCCTCTGTTCTTCTCCCAGTCCGGCAAATCCGACATCTGACCTTTCCGGAGTATCATTTTGACTTTTAAAAACCATCATGGCCTACTGGTTTGGGGAAAAGCCTGACAGACCATTCAAATAAAAGAAGCCTTGTTGTCCTGAGTGAGAATTAATTGGACAATGGGAGGAGACCTCTGTATTCTGTTCCTCCATTCAGAAATAGAGTCACAGGTCATCTTTAGATGTGTCACTCCCCATACTTAAATGCATGCTATAGTGCCACTAGCAGGGTCACACAGGAACGCTCATAAATTAGTAGATTGGGGAATCCAGGCTGAGTCAAACTCCTTAACTTACATGCAAATAGTGTTTTTAATTGAGCCATTAAGGCCTGTACCTAGTGCTCGCAGCTGAAGACCCATTATGGGAAATATTTGCAACATTTAGCATAGCTGACTATCTATTCTGATACTAAAACATGAAAAACAATACGTTTTTGGCAAAGAGTCAATAGTCAATCTTTAAACCCCTGTGCTAGCCAATGAGAGCAAGAGGATTTAAAGGTGGTTTTGACTTTAGAAATATTGCTACATGTCAGTGCTGAACTGACAGGCGTACATTAGCTTGGAATTTTAATTTGCTGTGATTTAAGCAGGCATTCTAAATCAGGGTTGTCTCAGTGTCAAATTCAGGACAGAAACCAAATACTTCAATCATCTGAAGGGGAAAATGAACAAGGAACATATGAAACTAATCAGGCAATCAGGAAGACAAAGACAGGAAGACTAATGTACTGGAGTTGTAAAATAGCTCTAAGAATAGGTTGAGCAAAATCCCAAAATGACACTACAGACATCATCAGTTAAATAATAAAGGTAGTTTTCTGTCTTAGAGACTGCCAGAAAGTGTCAGGATTCAGTTAGCTATAGCATCAGTGGGCTGAGAAGTAACTATATTGTTGGTACTGCCTTAGTCTGACTGGCTGTTAATGGACACATTCACATACAAGTTCAGATCTAAGTTGCTATGCTACGCTAATGACCAAGCTGTTCTACTTACTTCATTTAATCATTTTCAATTTTCATTGAGAGCACTTTTACCTGCCAGTCTTGGCCCACGCTGATGCATTGCACTGCAAAGGGGGATTAATTAGCCACTTAAGGCAGCTGAGACAAAAAACTCTGGAGCTAGCCAATTGGCAGCTAATTAGACCACATGTGCTCAATGCAGCCCTGCTCTAAACATGACTGCATCTGACTCTCATTACAAAGCAAAAATGAAATACACGAGGCTGCTAGCCGAAGCAGAAGCCAGCAACACTCACGCACAGTAAGGCTTCGTGGAGCTGCGCAGCTGATGCGGTGACGCGCCACACCGTGAAACACTTTGAGGCAGATTAACACACAGTCATTTGCTCTCCGCCTCTGAAAATATACAAATTAGTAAAATATTCCCACGTGTGCTGCAACAAGATCGATCTCACCTGACTGGACCTCACAAATCACTCGGGGTCCAGAGGTGGCAGCATCTTCAGATTGCACTGCGTCTCGCTTTCCCAACACCTACACGTATTTCTCAGCTGTCACAGTGCGGACATAAAATCCCAGTCTCCGCCCACCCTTCCCCAACCGAGTACTGTCAGAAAGTGATGCTAAACACACTGGAAACAAAACAGACACAAGACTAAGCAGGTCCAGTTGGCCATCAACGCTCCACTTTTATGTTGGCGGTGGTGTGACTGTTATGAGTAGCGCCACATCACGCTAAGCTCCTGGCTACAGGAGAAAAGTGTTGATACTCAGGGTCGGTCTGTGACTAACTAAAAACAGAGTAAAGAGCATATATTCAATGAGTCAATTAGGTGCAGGTAATTTCAGTGTCCCTGGATGAACAAAGTGAGGTTGGTGGAGGTGAGAGTGATGAACTCTGCCTCTGCATTGGCTCTAATTCTCTACATAAGCACTGTCATGTTTGGACTCAGTGTGCGTATGTCAACCCTCTAAAGCCAGTCTGAGCCTGTTTACAATACAGAAATGATGATTACAAATCTGAAAACGAGACAAACATTTTAAGTAAAGAAGGTACACTTTATGGTGGGAAACCTGATGAGTCTGCCTAAACCTGTGCTTCTACACATGCATGTATGTTTGCATGCCTGTCATATGGCCATTTCCCCCCAGGGAGAGACACGGAGTGTTGGCCTACGAGGCTGTCAGTGGCTGCTCACTGGCAGCCTATAAGTTCACCTCTGGAAAAACAACCAGCCCCTTATTGAATAACCTCTGTTTCACCTAATTCCTGCTCCCCCCAGTGCACCCCACATCTGCCTCCAAAAGCCCAAATTTAAAGCTTAATACGAGCCCAGTGAGCATCGTTATTGATAAATCCCCGTTCCTCACCACAGACATTACAAATTACCATATTATGGGGCTTACAGGTTGTAGTTGAGGAGGCCTGGGCCTAAATCAGATGGGGGACGGTTAAGCTTCATTCTGTCAAAGGTGATGGAGACGCAAGATAGGGTCAGGGAACTAGGGACAAGGCAGATGAAAGTTAAAGTCAATCCCGAGCGAGCTCTCTTTTAAGGTGATCATCACGACCTCCAAATTTGCAGCCTCGGTTGATGCTGCAGTGTGCAAATGACATTTTATTTTAATTTAAGGGAATGAAACAAAAAACAATTAAACACAAAACTCAGGAGTTGGCACAGTGTTTGATGGTAATATTAGCATCAGCGCTGCATCTTCTGCAGCCAGGCGGCAGACAAAGAGGAAGTGATAGCAGACAGATGTTTGGACTACTGTGGAGCAGAGCTGACATCTGATGTCTGCTCCAGCACTGGATCCTATTAGATGACTCAGTTATGATTTGATGCTGCTTGGTGAAATTACAAATTCTGACAGGTGTCAGCAACATCTGCCTAACAGCAACCATATGGATTCTGTCTTTGCCATATTTGTTTGCCTTGTAGGATTAAAGTTACATTTCTGGAACTTGAATCACACCCGCAGTATCACCGGACCAAAGAGATTGACGTGCAGCTCACCAGGGTTGCATCTTAAGGTCATAGCGGTCGGTCAGCGTACGTTAAGGTTATATCTCTTGGCTAGTCTGGGGAAGAGCGCTTGGGGATCCCTGCTGGGGCTGCTACTTTGAGACCTAGACCCAGATGAGCGGAATGATGACAAAAACTGTACAGCTTATGTAAAGTCATATAGGATAGCTCGATGATCCCCCTCCTGGTGTGATGGAGTATAGGTCATCAACATGTCCCAGATAGGACTCAAATTAAAAAAAAAACAAAAAACAAAAAACAAAAAACAAACCTAAAGAGCACAAATTGACTGTAGATTTGATTAGCAGCATTACTGATCTTTCATCCAGCCACTCTGTCACTTCTTAATGATCCTGACAATGCTGATATTTTACAGCACGGGTTCATGTCTTTTTTTCTGCTTGGAGACATATGTTTTTGGTCAACACAACACCAGAGTCAAAGGGCAGCGTTGTGGAATGTGACACCGTTGATGCAAACTTAATGAAGTTATCTTCAGCTTCAGCTCCATAATCGGCATTGGAATAATACTTCTGTCAGGTGTTAAAACCAGGAGTAGTCGGGGACATTTCAAAGATTCAGAACTGCCTTCAGGTTTAGCGAAGGCGAACCTGTTTGTTAACCCTGCACACCAATCACAATATGATGGATATGACACACATTCACACAGAGCTGCAGTATTTACATGACCAGCTGTGACATTCTAGCAGCCATTAGCAGTTAGCATGCTCATTAGCATCATTCAGACATGGTTTTCTTTTTATTCTAAACAGCTGATCTAAATAAACTGTTGGACAGCACACATGGAGAAAATGAGATGTCATAGCTGGCTGGCCACAGGTCGGCTGGATGAATAGCTGTGATCAAATTAACTGCAGTTTAGCTAAGTAGTCTCTGGAATGAAGAGCTCCATTTGTAGTCAGCAATGCTAACCTGCTGGAGGAGCTTACGTTTGCCCTCTATTTTAGTTCTTTGTTACTCTAGTAGGGGGTAGATCTAATAACTCATAAAAAACGGAAAAAAATACTAGGTTTGGAGTTGTTGTGACCAATTTCAAGGCTACTAGCATGTTTAGGATGACCAGACTTTCAGAATTAAAATCCAGGTCACAAAGATTTTTTCCCCCCTCTTCACTCCCTCGTCACTCACTCTTCACTCCCTTTGTCCCTTCCTCCTTACTTCCTCATCACTCTCTTGCCACTCCATCTTTACTCTCAGAACACTTCCAGGTGGCTCCCTCGTCATTCCCTCCTCAGTTACTTCTCATTCACTTGTCACTCTATCAGCATTCCCTCTGCACTCCCTCTTCACTTCTTGTTTACTCCTATGTCACTTCCTCTTTATTTCCATGTTCCTCCTTTTTCACTCCCTTGTCACTCTCTCTTCAATTCTTTCTTCAGTCCCTGTCCCTCCCTTGAAACTACCTCATCACTCTGTCTTTACTCCCTTGAATCTCCCTTCACTTCCTCGTCACTCCCTGGTCACTCCCCAAGAACTCTCTCTTCACTACTTTGTCACTCTCTCATCACTTCCTTCTCACTCCCTTTTTACTTCATGTTCACTCCTTCATCACTCCCTCTTCCTTTCATTATCACTTCCCCTTTATTCCCTGGTCACTCACTTTTTATGCCCTTTTTACTTTTTTTTTTTCCTCCCTCAAAACTCCCTCGACACTCCCTCTTTACTGCCTTGTAAGTACCTCTTCACTACTTCGTCACTCCCTTCATCACTCCCTCATCATTCCCTGGTCAACTCCTCACTTTCTGGTCACTCACTGGTTACCGATTGTTCCCTTCAGCGTTATCCCCTTTTCACAACCAAGTCATTCCCTGTTCACTCTCCTGCCCCTCCCATTCCAGTCCCTCTTCACTTCTTGTTCACTTCCTTGTTACTCTCTTGTCACTCCCAAATCATTCTATCTTTACTTAATCATTACTGCCTCCTTACTCCCTCACTACTCAGTCAAAACCCCCTCTTCATTCCCTGGTCACTCCCTACTTACTCCCTCCTAAGTCCCTGTTTATTTCTTTGTCACCTCTATTTTACTCTTTCCTCACTCCCCTTTCATTCCCTGGCCGGTCTACAATGCTCATTCTGTCCAACTGACAGACAGAGAGGATGAGCCAGGACCTGGAAGTCTCACTCTGCTGCATGGTCTCCCGGGACTCACCTCCTGGTCCTCTCTGCTACCATGTGTAGAATACGCACACAATGCTCTGTCCAGCCTAGCCACAGGAATGTCCCCTTTTAAATGTGTGTATGGTTTCTAACTTCTTCTGTTTCCAGCAGTTAACAGCTCTGTCTCCTGTCCTTCTGCCCTGGACTTCAGCCAACAGTGTCGACAGATGTGGGCCCAGGCGCAGGCTGCCCTTCTGCACTCTGTAGGTCACTACACCACTCAGGCTAAACACCACCAGACCCCCGCGTTTACCTACCAAGTGGGTCAAATGGGTCCATGCAGGACCTGTTTCTCAGGGTAGAATCCAAAAAACTGGATTAAATGTTCGTGGGAAGAGAAGGTCACCGGCCCAACAACGTTGAGGCTTTGGCTAGACCATGAGAGTCCACCCCACCTTCAGTCTACAGGGTGAAGTCTATCCACAAAAGCCTTCTTGTTCTAGCTCGCCCGCCATCACTCCCTCTTTATTCTTTGGTCAACTCCTCACTTTCTGGTTACTCACTGGTTACCCATTGTTCCCTTCAGCGTTACCCCCTTTTTTCAATCAAGTTATTCCCTGTTCACTCTCCTGCCCCTCCCATGTCAGTCCCTCTTCACTTCTTGTTCACTTCCTTGTTACTCTCTTGTCACTCCTTAATCATTCTATCTGTTAAGGGAATGTCCCCTCTTATATGTGTGTATGGTGTTTTACTTTTTCTGTTGCCAGCAGTTAACAGCTCTGTCTCCTGTCCTTCTGCCCTGGACGTCAGCCAACAGTGTCGACAGATGTGGGCCCAGGCGCAGGCTGCCCTTCTGCACTCTGTTGGTCACTACACCACTCAGGCTAAACACCACCAGACCCCCACGTTTACCTACCAAGTGGGTCAAATTGGTCCATGCAGGACCTGTTTCTCAGGGTAGAATCCAAAAAACTGGATTAAATGTTCGTGGGAAGAGAAGGTCATCGGCCCAACAATGTTGAGGCTGCGGCTAGATCCATGAGAGTCCACCCCACCGTCAGTCTACAGGGTGAAGTCTATCCACAAAAGCCCTTTTGTTTTAGCTCGCCCGCCGCCACCTCCATCCTGCTTAGATGGTGGACCAGTATCTCACGGTCTGAAGCCTAATCCACTTCTAGTTCTTCATGGACTGGGAGGGTTATGGCCCAGAAGAAAGATCCTGGGTTTTTGCCTTGAACATCCTTGACTCCCACAAATGGTCCAGAAATTCCACCTGTAGCATCACGTGGTTGCCACGAGGCCTGGCCGCCCCAACTCGCAACCCAGTCAACAGCTATTGGGCTTACTTTTCTATTCCTCCTTCTAAGAACATCAGGAGCCATCTCTTGACGATGGGTTTCTGTCTACGGCTGCGAGCCTTAACATTAAACTGTTTTGAACATTAACATGTAGTGCGCAAACAAAATGAGTGCATAATGCATATACATGGGAAATAAAATGACCTCCTACAGGAATGCATGTTATTGGTAAAACTAAAATTGGTAAAAATAAAGAAAAATTAGACAGACAGGTCATACAGCAGTAAGCTTCTTATGAGTCAGCTTATAAAGTCAAAGTCATATTAATTTACACCACTTAAGGCACTTTTCCAATAGGACTTGTTTTTGACCAAGGCGGGGACGAGCAATTAGGTGATTTGGACTATGGCAACGCTCTGCTTGTTTGGGCATAACGAATCAAGCGTGCTGTCTACACCGCAAACGAGTCATTAGATAAACAGATGACAACCAACGGACGCTCAGGAGCTCCACACATAGCAGTGGCTATGCTTTTACCAAATGTGTGGCCATAATCATTGTTTTAATATTACCCTAAGTTCACGAGGTGGCACAAAAGCCTTTATAAAGCTGAGACAGATGAGGAATTCCAGCAGATTGAAGAAAAAAAGACAGATTATTTTAAAGACAGAAATGCAGTTCCGTTCTGTTTTTGGGGGCTTAGCAACACTCGGTACTTGTTTGACTTGTTTTCCTGCAATCTTTCCCAGGCGTCAGCGTGCTGCCCACTCTCACTTCAGCACTCTGCTTTATTATCCAGTGATTAAGCTGCCCCTGATTGTGCAGGGTGAAAATGCAGAGGAAAAAAAGAGCTGCTTCATCTATCCCTCTTTCTTTTTGGGGAAAACGACAATATGAGAAGAATTGAACCAGGACTTTGAAACTGAATTCTAATGTGGAAAGGGTTGAATACTAAAAATGGCACAGAGGAGAGTGATGCTGGTAGAAGATATATAAACCAAATGTGGCTTCGCAATGACAAGGCTGCAAGTTATTAGAGTTGAGCAGAAGCAATTTAAAATCAAGCTGCTATATGACAAAAAATGCTAATGAAAGCCTGACATGTAGAAAAACTTTACGTGTATAAATCCCCAACTACAGGTAGTTCTAGTCTAACCAAGGCAGGATAATGGACAAGCAAGGTGTCATGTTCTGTGGCTCAGGGTCTCATGGCAGTCAAGCAATAAAAGGCGAGCCGTGTTTTATTGCCCTCTGATAGCCCCGACAGAGTCGTTATTTGTTTTTGTGTCTCACCGTCACAGAAAATCCAGGTAAGGGATTTACCAAAACGAAATAATGTCTGCAAATGAGACGAAAGGAAACGAAAAAGGCAGTGAAAAAAACATTACGAGACCTCTACGTGTGTTTATCTTTGCAATTTGGCCCAATTTGTCTAAATTGCTTAGCTGACCTCTCTGACGAAAAAAAAAAAAAAAAAAAAAAAGCATATGCTTAACGTCAAAAGGGAGCAAAATATGACTGATCACCTTCATTTTGCCCATTTGGCTCCTTGGCTCAAGTCACTAAATTGTGTATTCTTTCCATGGCGCCAAACCGCCCGCCCTACATTTAATTAATTTCCTCTTATTTATACGGCTGAAATGTTACAGCAGTTTTTCTTTAGGCAGCTTTTCCTGTCTGTGGAAGAGCCAGACTGGTGAAGCTTTGGGTCAATCATCATTTACAGCCTCTTAAATGATCTCGTTTTCTGTACGGCTCCACGTTTGTCGCTGCCCAAGTCGACACTGGCCGAAATGAAGCAGAAATGAATTTGTCAGGATAGTTTTTTTTTTTTTTTTTTAAGCAGATAAAATTACAGCTATCAGGAGTGATCCAGGAGTAATGCCGGCAAGCGTTCCTCGTGGCAGGATAATGATCAAAACTGCCTTTATGGTGCCTTCAGGAGGGAAAAGAGCAAGCCCAATTTCCTTGTTGATTTGACTTTCCATGGATCATTGCTCAGTTGTCCTTTTAGAAGAAAGTTGATGCAGGATTCTAAAGAAGAAAAAAAAAAGAGTCTTGTTACTATCAGGAGCACCCTAGACTCTTTAGAAAGGTAGCAGTCATGTTTTAAGTGCATCAGTAAAACAAGATATAATCTTAATGTAATCTGCTAATTTGAAAAAGCAATTAGAACACAAATAACAGAGCCACATTTGCTTTATTTAGATGAGAATTGGCCTGAGTGGAGTGCATAAACATGCAGCCTTTAAAAGGCAGCATGTCAGTGCTGGGCTTTTAACGCGCGCAAAGTCAACCGCATACCTGTCCACCCGGCCACTGTCGAAAGGTAGCGAGTGTTTTCCTTTCCCTCCTTCATATTTAATTCAGCTCTACACTTGTTTACTTGAAGGCCCCCAGCCTTTCCCGTAAGTGAGCCGTCAATCCATCATCTCCATGGTGGGTAACCAGACCAGGCCTGTTTCCACTGGGGGGATGGGGTGGTCTATCACGACTGGGACCTGGGTGGGCACGGAGGTGGGGAGAAGACAGGGGTCAGGCCAAGATGTGCACTACTAGGAAACTGGGGGGGGGGAGAGAAGGTGAACCTGCTTCAACAAGAGGGTCACATGTCAGCAGCAGATGAAGGTAACAAAAGAAGAATCCAGTCTAGGAGGGTCTATTCACACAAGAATCATTAGGATCTGCTGAGAAAACATGGCTTAAATGGCACCTGCTTTTATCAGTGGACGGAGGTCTACACTGTTGTCAGGAGCAGGAGCAGGAGCAGGAGGTCCAGGCACTGGCACTCCCTCAACGAGACTCTCTGGCGCAGCTAAGGCCTTGCAGGCCTGACCCAGACTGCAGTTGGTCATGCTCCCTGTCAGCGTGTATGGACAGTAACACATAGGATATGCTTGGGTTCATATCAGGAAGGCCTGGACTGTGTGAAACCGCCACAACTAGCACTGCCTGAGCCCCCGGCATAATATTTACCAACGCAGCTACACACAACACTTCATTGTCCATGTTGATGAACGGCTGCGACGGGTGCGTGCAACATCCAGAATATGCAACATTTATTTGTTTTTGTGACAAGCAGGGAGGGCGGAGGCGACACACTACAGCCTCTGAACGCCGTTCTCGGCTCCACTCTGACCTCAGAAGTGCGCGATAAATCACAGCATCCGAGTTGGTACACTTTCATCACATCTGTCACGCTACATTTCCAACCAAAAGGCCAATGTCTGATTAGGGCTGTAAATCTTAAAATGGAGGAAGGAGCCTCGAAGCCCCCTCTGCTCAGATCCACGACAGCCAGCACAAAGATTATCAGTCAAAACAAGGCAATAGGAATGCAGAAAGAATTTCCAGTTAACCAATGAATGATCATTCATGCCCAATTGCTTCTGCTTTGCCTCAAACAACTCATTTAAATCATGTGTATTTTTGTATAGAATCATGTCTAAATTGATTAAAACAGGGATGCAAAGATCCAGCTTTAGTGTCATACTGACAGTGATCTATAGGAGCTAGTGATCTCTAGGAGAGAGGCGGGAAAGCACCTGGAATGGGTCACCAGTTTATTACAGGACACACACACACACCCACACTAGAGTTTGAGGTTCACTAAACTGCTAGACAGTTTGGCTTGTTTCCACACTGTCAGAGAATCCACCCTGAAGAAACTGTTTTATCATTACTCTGTTGTGAAAAGTAGAATTTTTTTCTTGTCTTTTATCTTGGAGGCATGAAGTATAGGAGGAACTAATAAACAGCCCACATGGGACACGGGTGAAAACTAACAACAGTTAAAAATAAACTCTTTTTAAATCACGGCTACAGCTGATGCAGTGGATAGAGAGGCTGAACGCTCCTCTCTCGGTACCATTCATTAAAAGTTTCCTCTGTGTTACAGAAAATGACTGTGAAACTTATAATCCACCTAATTATGGTTATGCTGCCATGGTTATTACCTCTGCCCTGCTTTTCCTCCTTGTCTTTCATTCCTCTTACAAAAACACATAAATCAGAAAAGCGCCCCTGCAACACAATGCACTGGGGGATAGCCCTTAACTATCCTTATGCGTCTCACATTCAAATTCCTCTTGACATTTCAGTTTCCCGATTCTCAGCTCGGGTGTCAGAAAATCACCGTAAGGAAACTCTCGCCTGCGTTATCCTTGGTTTAAAAGGTAAACAGAGCATGGTCGCAGGTGGTTGTGGGGGATTTTTTTATTTTTTTTAAACACAGATTGGATGTAATGTCTGCAGGCATTTATGTGTAAAACAGGATGTCAAAGCCCACAGATGCTAGCCTCATATCTGCTGCATTAGCTTGTAGATCCACTTTGGCTGTGGCTGTGCTGCCAACACCTTTAGTTTCTCCACTCCTGCCGCCCACGGTGACAAAGAGGAAAAAAAGAGGATGTTTTCAGGACATTTAAACTGTAGAGAAGATTTCTGGGTGACACCTTGGATGGATTACTGGGTGTCGTGAACCCAAACACACATTTTAAGTTGAAAAGTTGGATCTGGCTGTTTTATCCAAAGATCACAGTGGAGTGAGATTATGGAGATCCTCTCTGAAAGGAGCGGAGCTTGCTTATTAAGCAGATCTTTTGTATCTTTAACACTACAGTGTTCTATCTCGAAAAAGACACAGATTGAGGAGGGTGGAATGGGCGATCCGGCCATCTTTGAGAACTGTGGATGTGGAGAAAACAGGGTTTTTGACAGTTAATGCTTTTATATGAGTGTATTTGGATCACCCATTAGAAAACGATGTTCCAGATCTCTCAGTTATACAAAAAAAAAAAAATAATAATCCAACAAAACAAAAAAAAACCAACAACAAAAAGACCCCGTGTTAATTTAGTCACTTTACTGGCATCAGGATGGAAGAATATCAGGAGTTAAAGTTTCATTTGATCTCCAGACAGGCAGTAACCCTCAAATAAGCCCCTCAAGTAGAACCTTCACCAGCTAGAGCACAAGTATCAATCTGATGTTAAAATAAAGATGCTTCAGTCCAAGACCTATTTTCAGTTTCTGTCCAACATTCAGCATCCTTATTGTGCTGTCGGAGACAGTATATTGATATCTCTTCAAAAATACGTATGATTTATGATATTTCAATGCAGTTGTTGTAACCATGGCAATGGTGGGGGAATTGTAGTCATCTATTTTGCACTGTACTCACATGGTGGCTTTTTTTCCGCAGCTGAGTCATGTTCAGACAAGCGTTTAGGTAAAAACAAACAGAAGCAAAATGAGTGAGCTCTCGATGGGGACGTTGTGGATATAAGAGGGCAGTGTGTGTGTGTGTGTGTGTTTGTGTTTTACACCCAAAGGAAATTGAAGACACAGACAGGAGGACGAGGGAACAGTCAGGCAAGGGAAGACGCTCAGTGTTCATGCTGTCATCATCACATGTGTTTAACACACTGTACACCTCTGCCTCATAACACAGTGCAACAAAAAGTTTTAACGTGTTGAGACCTAGAGACAAAATTTAATCTGTTCTTTCCCTCCAGTAGTGACACCAATATGCAACATTTGCTGCATTAAAAAAAGTTACTTTTTTTAGCCAGACTCTCGTGTCCTCCTGATTTAATATCTTACTGTGGGCAGATTTTCTTGTCCTCTGTTTGGATTTGTGAGGCTTTCATCACTCCTAAAGCTCAACCTGCCTGTGTCACACCCAAAGTAGCTGGCAAAGACTCAGGAGTTGTTGACTTTAGCAACAGCACAAGTTAAAGCGACCTAACTTCTACACTTAGACTTAAAAATGGAAAAAACTGGCCTTTGGCTTCTTTTTTACTCCTATACCTTGAGACAAGTTGACTAAAGGCAGAGTGAACTTTTAATGCTTCATTTCTCTAACATATGGAGAGCGCTCGTTTACGCCAGGCCGCCCCATGAATCTGGAGGGGATACAAATGCCCACTTGCATGTGTATTTTACACCAGCAGACAGAGGGTATTTAAAATAAATACAGGATGCCACAGAAATGTACACTTCCCTCTAGAGGACCGTGGGCCCAGCCTGGATCTACACACCTAAACACTATATTCATTATGCTTTAGCCCCATAAAGTCATTTCATTAGAACTTGATGATTGGAGAGAATTTGCTGCCAGGGAGAACTTTCCAAGCTATGATGATTAGCCTTAATGGTTCATTCCTTCTTTAATTTTAATTTTATCACTCTTGAAAACCTAATTTCTTAAGCAGTGTTGCCGTTTTACTTGTTTTTCCATAAAACTGTCCTCTTTAACACAGTGCCAACATGGAGGGTCAGATCCACTCGTAGATGTTTCGGAGGGTTTTTAAAATTTATTTCTTGACTGTTCTGACTGCTTCAGTGACTGCTTACGTTGTGATGATGAGTTGTAGCATTTTGGTTTTTTATGAGAGGAAGAACCCAAAACCGTTCATGTGCCAAAACAATTGCAAACCACCAAGTTCTTATTTTAACAGTATAGGACAGTTAGCAGGGTGTGCACTTTTGCAAATTAAGAGCAGTTTACTAGTTTTGTTTGTTCCTGGAGTCACTATTTTGTCCAACCCTCCACAAAAATGTTAGTTTTTCTGTCCTCTTCCAAATCACAGCATGTGTCACAAAACTCAATTCAAGCAATAGTTAAAAACTAAAATTTAAAAAAAAAATCAACAGTTACAACAATAATCAAATACAAACTGATTTTTTTATCCTCTCTTTGTCAGCTGTGTTTTTCCTCTGCTTGTGTTTCTGGTTTGTAACCTCTACTTCACAGCTGGCTTTGCCTACACCTACAGTCTCTTGTAATTCACACAATCTAACATTTTTTTTCTGTTGTTTTTACATTTTTTAGGAGGCTTGGTTCATATTCACATGGACAATAGGCTACTCCTCAAATAAAGTTTCATGTGGTTTCTCAATGAAAGACTACTGAATCAGGCAAAGTCAGGATTTTTTGTTCTTGTGCTCAAATGTAGTTTATGCAGAGGTGTGTAGGGGTGTAGAGTCGCTATATTGTTTGCTGTCTTTCAGATTAATTTCCATCTCTATGTAAACATGGCACAGAGATCATTTTGAGCTCTGCGGGAGGGAGTCTTGAACTCTAAACAGACCAAACAACAAATACATGTTAAAAAAATAAAGAGTCTTCCTTCCTAACAAATACGATGAGTTAACATTTAAACCCAGCCATCATTTGCCTTTTGCGCTCTCGCTGTTGTTCAGAGGTAAAGCGATGAAATGTTTCAGTCGGCACATAAGCATGCAGCATGCAGCTGTGTGCTGTCAGCTATAAAGAACTTGTTGTTACTGAGGGTAGTAGGACAGAGGTGGGTAGGGGGTTTTGGGTAATGCTCCAAGCAACTTCTTTGTTTTGAATTAAACCATGTCCAGTCCAAGATGGCACAGATAAACACAGGCGTTGACAACATAGCACAGATTAGGTTCAATCAGTTGGGTGAAGAGGGGCATATCTATCTTATTTTTTTTATTATTACTTTTTTAACTTAACCCCCAAAAGTTCAGTTGAAGTGTGGGAATAAGATAAAATATTTCACTACAAGCTATCTTAACTGCTTGATTGTTATGCAAAAAGCTTTTGTTACTTTGCACAAGGTATCGAGGGTTACATGATGTGTTGTCATGGCAGCCTATCATCTCCTTTGAATGCAGGCAAACTGACTGAAATGCAGCTGAAGGATGGCGCCATCATGCAGCAGGGCTATAAGGCACTGGTTGTCTGCCACAGATGTTCTCCCACTAAAAATGCAGGGACGGCCCTGCTCATATCGCATGTACGCATGCATCTCACAAAGCTGGCCGCACACTCGGACCCCCTGCCACTCGCTCTGCTGATTTCCATTCAAATATTAACAGTCAATGTAATGACTTTGCTGTCCAGACTAGTTCAAGGCTGGTCTGAAAAAGAGCCTTGCAAAAAAAAGAGAGAGAGAGAGAGTGTTGCTTACTCTTGCATTCTGCTTTCAAACGTAATGATGAGTAGCAAGGTGCTGAAGGAATCAAGGGAAAAAAAGAATGATTGGCTTCCCGAATTCCCCTCGTTTGTATTGAACATTGTTTTTGTTTTTCCTGTAGCAGCTTACCAGATCCCTGAACAGCTTCCTTGATAGACCATGCCCAGAAGACCTTCTGTTAGCTTTGACTCTGGTGTGACATGCACTGATTTTCCAACTCACCACAGAAGTTGCTTCAATTTTTTCTTCCCTACCTTTGTCTACTACAGTGGCTTATTTATGGTTCCTGGTTTCTGGTTGCGGGCCAGGCCTGAAACGGTGTAGCACCCTCTGCTCGGACAGATTTGAATTTCAAACTGATGCTAGTGTGGCCCCGGTGCAAGGCGGGACCACACGAGGACCACCAGGGCCCCAGCTAAATACCCTGCCTGTTTACCAAGGGAGGTCAGAGTGTGTGTGGACTGTTGGTGGTGCCACCACAAACTGAGTTTATATTTAATTTTTTTTTTATGAAAAAATGTTATTTCAATCAGGTCTGACAATGACTAATGAAAGGATGCGTTTTTCTCTTCTGTGTGCGTACGTGTGTGTGTCTGTGTGTGTAGACAGTTGATGGTGGTGGCGGGTCCAGGCATCAGGAGCTCCTAGTGGATAACACATCTCTTCGAGAGCGAAGAGAGGTGATTCTGTTTGGTATAGAAAAAAGTACAGGGTGCTTGTTGCTCCTAGGTGGCCTGCGGATGGAAGCGCTGCGGTCAGTTGATTTGTTGCCCCAAAAGTTTGCTGGAGTTTGCTGGAGGTGGAAGCAGAAATTTTTGCAATTTTTCATCGGGAAACACCAGTAATTGCTGCCAGGCCTGGTGCCAAATAAGACCACAGTTCCTTCAGATGCAGAACTGGAGTAAATATGCCGTCTTTGGAGTTCATTATTAAGTGTAAATCTTCAAAACCACAGCATCGCTGAGGGCAGCAGTCAGATCCTCACGCTGGAGCAGCGATGTGCAGATTGGAGACATGCAGCCAAATAAATAGACCGCATTCACTCAGGTAGCGGTGCTGGCACTTCTTTCAAACACGTACCAGTTTTTCCTCTCCACCCGTATCTACACTCTCAGTTTTGACTCTTGGCTCCTGTGGTTTGTTGTCCAAGGCTTGTGTTGCTGTGGGAGGTGTGTAAACTTGGCTATATGCGCTCAGTCCAAAGGGTCACGCCTCATTTCATCTGCGCCCACGGCAAACGACAGCGTACACCAGTTTATTCACAGCCGCCGCATGGACGAAGGCTGGGAGGAATGACCAGTGGAAGATTTTGTTGAATGCAGCGCCATGTTACCAGGGTGATAAACAGCTGTCAGTGACAGCTGACGGCTGACAAAGATGCGGTGTGCAAATAGCCACAGGCAGACTCCTGAAAAAAGACAAAAAATGATAGAAAAGAAAAAAATGTTTTTAAATGTTGCTCTAAGAGAAGTGTTGATGCTCTGATTCCTGCAGCATCGGCGATGGAATTCAGCTCCAATGCTGGCTGATCTAAACAAGAAGTGTTTTCTCTGATTTTGTTCTCCTGGTGTCCAGCTGAGAGGTCAGGATCAGAGAAAGAGAGAGATCAAGGCAGCGTTTAATCACAGGTCTCTGCTGGATTGCTGACCTTTGACCCCTCGCTTCAACCACAGGGGCTCGCCCTGCAGCAGTCGCGCTCTTCACAATGGGATTCAAAGGGCTGCCCTACTGTCACCGCTAAACACGCTGAGCAACCGCGGGGTCGGCAGGGTAGCTAGTGCGTTGGGTGTGGGGAGGTGGGGCAGATCCCTGCTGGACCCAGCTCATCCCCTCGGGTGCTTCACAGACGGCCGTACACCATAAATCCACAAAATAACTTATATACTACTACAGATGAATGAAAATATAGGATCAGGGATGGTTGAAAAAGTTGACATTTTTAGAAGTTTTTCTCCTTATAGTCATGGCATTTAATGCAGCATTTTTTTTTAGGATTAGGCAACATTAGTGTCAACTTTCTATCTGTTTGAAAAGTCATTACCAGTTACAGTAAATATTTGTGTCTAAAAATTTCAAAATTCTACCCTTTCAGCCTTTTTTTATACCTTTAAAGTGCCTATTGGTGAATGAAATTAGATTTGCCACCTCTAACTCTACCGAAGTTTCCTTATTTTGCACATTTGGCTTGGGGAGTGTTTTTAAACTGGATGGTCAGCAGGGTTGCACACAGTCAGACCACAATTGACACAACCTGACACAACAACAGTGCACCAGCAGGTACAGGCGCAATGACCTAACCAACACCAAATATGCACATGCACGCATCGTTAAATATAGACACGGCCCACACACAGAAGTGCAGCACACACACGCAGATGTGCTCTCACATGCGCTCAATCACGGCTTCCTGTTTTGTCCGAGAGCCCCATTGGCTGTGATGTCACTGATGAGGTCACACCTTAGGTCACCAGCAGCACTAAGACGAACCCCCAGCTCCCCAACCCATCCCCGGGAGCAGCTGCAAATTATAAAGTCGTGGCTCAACATTGTGCTCATGCGCACTCGTGCACACGCATGCCTGCAAGTCCCCCTTTTGCAGCACCAGCTGGTTTCTGACTCAACAATGCTGAGCTGCAGCAGCACAGGCATCAGAAAACATCACACAAGGTCTACTGCAGTTTCAAATCCTGCATCAATGACATCTTTCTAAACAAAGACTATTCAGGATATTTCCAGAAATGGATGCCTCTTGTGAACGTTGCAAATTAGGTCCAGCTACTAGCAATATAAAACACAAAATATATTGACATTTATATAATTGAAAAAAATTAAACATTTTTTGAAAAGAAAAAAATTACAGAATCTGGCAGCCAATTAATAAATATCCAAGAAAAAGATAAAATAAATAAAATGAACTGTCACTTCTCCTCCCTACAAACTTAATTTTATTGTATAAAAGGAAGCAGTGTGAGTCTTTTGAGTTTTTGTGTGTCAGGAGGGGGATCCTAGCTGGGACATGTAGTTGCACCTTCATGGGATGTCTTTTCAGAACAGATGTGTATCAGAACAGAGTGGCCAGATTGGTGAATTTGGGTCTGAGTCTTTTTTTCCATTCTTAATAAAACTTTCTCTGAATTATCATGGGTGATCTATCAATGGCCCATTTGCCCTTTGGACGCAGCCCCAGGTGGCAGCAGGTTAACTAATGAACGCCCACCCTGTCGCCACCTCTGCATGGCTGAGTGGGCACTGAGTGAGGACACACACACACACACACACTTAATCAGACTGTGATCTCCAAAGTCATGGACTTTACATTAATGTATTCTAATTGCACACAAGGGGCTACAGGCTACACGTTTGCGTGTGTGACATCATGGTTAATCACAGATTCTCAGCGAACTAGAAACACAACATGAAGTTGTGCACACAAAGGCAGGACTGTGACTGTGTGGAGGTTTTATTTTTTTCATTCTCTATGTACAGACAAACTATTTCTACTGAGTACGACTATCTGGGCAAAGTGGTTTCGGTGCAGATATGGCAGTCATCCTGCTCAGGACATCTGACCTACAAGACTTTTTTTTTCTTGCCTCACTTTTTTTTAAGCCCCTCTCTCCTTTTCCCCTAGCAGAGGCTCAAAAGGGTGGAAAGCAAAATATTTTTTTTTTAGTCTCATGGACGCCAGGTTGCATAAAAGGTTCCAAAGCCGTTTGCATTAAACCTCAACCGTCAAAACCACAAATTCTGTTTTTGTAGCCATAAAACTCCAAGGCCAAAAAGAGGAGGAGAAAGAAAAAAAAGATTTCCATTCATTTGTTTCTTATAAATGTAAATGTGCTGAAAAAAATAGTGTACTCCCTAAAGGAAAACAGGGAGTGAGACATACAAAATTGAGGAAACACACACACACACACACACACACACACACACACACACGAGATGCTGGATCAATGCTGCTGACCTACGGCTAAGGAGTGTGTGGTGGTGGTGGTGGTGGTATCAGACTAGGGGGGTCCTAACATGTGAAGGGACAGTGATTCTGATCAGCGTCTGGACATCAAACCTACATCTCTGGGGCAACAGCGAAGCTGCTATTTCAGTTGCTTTGGGCCATTATTTCAGCATTACCAAGACAGAAGCTGTTTCTTTTCTTTTTTTTAGCATTTCTATTTGCTTTAACAAGGCAAAGCACAACAACAGTGGCTGCACAAGACATGCCAAGCCAGTAGAGGGGCATATAACCCTCAAAGCAAAAAAAAATTAGAAGACTCTAAGTCAAAGGCAACCAAAGTCGCTTGCAATGCTAAGCAAGAGAACCGTATTTACCAAAATCTGTCACACATTTGTTTTTCATAGTCATCCATAATTTGATATAATATGACCATATGACCATGACCTGCACCACTTTAGCTAAAATTGTAATATTACATAATGTAAACGTAAGATCACACTTAATACTAAACAAAACAAAACAAATAGCAAACAAACAAAACAATACCAAAAAAAAATCACAAATAAACTCTAAAATTAGAATGTCTGAGAATTTTCAAATTCTGAAAGGCCAAGGTTCACGGGCTTCACCATCACGCTGGTAGTCAGCGGGAAGCCAAGGTTTCTATTTACAGAATTCTGACATTTCTATGACCTTTTTAATCTTTCATTTTAGATTCTAATTGTAATAATAAAATTAGGGTAGGCTTGACCTCCAAACACACAAGAAGGAAATAGATAAACTGCACACAAAAACAACAGACGTGAGTGTTGGCGTGGGTGTCGTGCATGCATGTTGAGTGTTTTTCAGTACTGACATGTTTACAGAAGGACCACACATAAGTCAAAGGACTTAAGTCAAGTCCTGTTAAATATCCTACCAGTGTGTCAGCATGCACGTACACACACTCCACAGAGAGAGTGAGAGAGGGAGAGAGAGAGAGTACAAAATGCCACAGAAATGTACCTGGCAGAGTGCTAGGTTTTGCATTGGGCACCTCCCTCGCCCATATGTTTGTCAATATCAACCATTTCAGCAAACATTCCCTGCGGCTGCTTTTGGGAGTGTTGGCTCTCAGAAGTGTGTCCGACAGATATTACTATGGAAAGCTGCAGCCACATTCAAATCAAGACACACAGCACAAACGGCCTTTAACAGAGTCAGGCCTCCCTCTGGAATCATAAACACGCGTGGCCCCCTTCCTGACGTCCAAACACACCCATCTCAGAGAGGAACACTCAATTACTAAATTATTTGCTGTCATGCCTGAATACATGAAATGTACAGTTATTTTACAGGTGTGTTTTAGACACTAGGCCACAGTTAGTACAGCAGATTGTTGTAGTTTTCCCACCAGCAGCACTACAAAAAGTCCATCCCATAAACATCTTAGCACCCTGGAGAATGTCTAGCCATTTTGGTTTTACTATTATTTGATTAGCATTTATTGTTGGCAGATGTCAAATCAAGCAGGAAGTTGCCGCAGAAATTCTTGTTTGTATAATTGATAACAATTTAAAGGATTTTTTACTCTAAAATTTTAGGCTTTTACGCT